>CM076572.1:377760321-377920409 GCA_034641835.2 Pinus albicaulis
ACCTACTTTTTTTTTGTAGCATAAAAAGCACCCGATTTTGAAAAGTGGTGATGCAGAATCACCATTTTTTTTTTTGGTGCACATTTTTGACACTCTAAAATTTTTATTTATGAAGTATGAATATTTGTTTTAAAATGTTAGTGATTCTCATGCTAATTTTGAAATGTATTGATGCAGCATCAATTTTTTTTTTTTTTTTTTTTTTAGAGCGGTGATTTTCATGCTAATTTTGAAACGTATTGATGTTGCATCAACCTTTTTTTTTTAGAGCAGTGATTTTCATGCTAATTTTGAAACGTATTGATATTGCATCAACCTTTTTTTTTTAGAGCAGTGATTTTCATTCTAATTTTGAAACGTATTGATGCTGCATCAACCTTTTTTTTTAAGAGTGGTGATTTTCATGTTGGTAATAAAACACAAAACTTAGATAAAAAAAATATATAAAAACAATAAAAAAACCAATAAAAATGTAAAAAAAACAAAAATAGCTAATAAAAAAAAAAAATTTAAACAAAAATAAATTAAAAAAAAACAAAAATATTTGAAAATTATATCAAAGGAAATGACAAAATTTGAAGAAAAAAAACACATAATTTTAAGAAAAAAAACAAAAATTGACCAAAAAATTAAAAAAAAAAAAATCAAAAACATTTTTTTCTAACTTATTAAAAAAAACAATATATTAAAATATATATATATATATATTTTAAAAAAAAAAATTAAAAAATTAAAATTACAAAATTAAAATTTAGAAAAAAAAAATTTAAAAAAAAAAGAAATTAAATTTAAAAATTTAAATTAAAAAAATAATAATAATAAGGAAAAAAATACAAATTTTAAAATTTACAAAAAAAACAAATTAAAAAAAAAACCAATTAAAATTGAAAAAGATAAAGAAAAAAAAAAATTAAAAAAAAAAAAAAAAACCTATCATTAAAAAACAAGAAAAATGAAAAAAAACTAGTGCAAATAATTAAAAGACAAATATACATAAATTTAGTGTTTTTTTTTTTTTTTTTTAATGAAACCATTTATAGATTTTTAAAATGAAAAACTAAATAAACAAAAAAAAGTAAGAAAAACAATTAAATTAAATTAAAATTCAAAAATTTTAATAAATAATTTTTAAATTTTAAATTTAAAAAAATAATTATTCTATAATATTAAATATAAAAGAAATTAAACAAATTGAATTTAAAATAAAAAAATTGAATTAAAAAAATAATTTTAGATATTTTGAAATTCAAATTTAAAAAAAAAAAATCAAATTAAAATAACAATATTAAAAATTAAAAAAAATAAAATAAAAAAATAAATAAAATCAAATACAAAATAGTTGTATATATATATATTACAATTTAAAAAAAAAAAAAGGAATTTTATTTTAAATAAAAATATTAAATTAAAAAAAAAAAAAAAATTTGTAAAAAAAAATTATTTTTTGAAATTTAAAAAAAAATAAAAAATAAAAATAAAAAAATCAATTAAAAAAAAAACAAATTAAAAAAAAAAAATTTAAAAAAAAAAAATGCGGTGGTGGTTGTTGGCCCGCCCGCTGGGCGGCGGTGGCCGGCCGGGCGGCGCCACCGGGGGCGGCCCAGCCGGCCTCCCGGCCCCCGACGGGCGGAGGGGCGATTCGGGCCAACAACCACCTCCGCATTTTGTTTTTTTAAATTTTTTTTTTTAATTAATTTTTTTAAATTTGTTTTTTTTTAATTGATTTTTTTTTTTTTTTTTTTTAATTTTTTTTTTTATTTTTAAAATATTATTTTTTTTTAAATTATTTAAAATAAATTTCATTTTGTTTTAACTTTTTTTAATTTTATTATTTTGTTGTTTTAAATTTATTATTTTTTTTTTTGTTAATAATTTTTATTAAATTTTGCCATTTTTTTGTATTTAATTGATTTTTTTTTTTTTTAATTTCATAATTTTATATATTTTACGTTTAGTTTTTTAATAAAATTTTATAAAATTCAATAAATTATATATATATTTTTTTAATTTATTTGGATTTAATATTTTTTTTAAATATTTTACCTGTTTATTTTTATTTTTTTGTTAATTACATAAAATTTTTATATTTTTATATTTCAATTAAAATTGTGTATTTAAAATTAGATTTTTTTTTTAATGAAACTTAATTTTTTAAAAAAAAAAAAAATTAAATTTTTTTTTATTTAATATTTTTTTTAAAGTTTTAAAAGTTTTTCATTTAATAAAATTTTATGTATATACCTATTTTAATTTAAGTTCATATATATATTTTAATTTTTATAATTTAAATTTAATTTATTTTTTATAGTTTATTTGTTTTTTTAATATATTTTGTTTTAAATTTAATATTTTCATTGTATTTTATTTTTATTTTTTATTTTTAATTAATTTTTCTTTTTCTTTTTTTTCTTTATAATTTGAATAGTGTTTTTTTTTAATTTTGAATTTTTAAATTTATTAAAATTTAATATATTTCTTTAAATTTAATTATTTGTTTTAATTTTTTTTTTCTTTTTTTAAATTTAATAAGCATTTTCTTTTTCTTTTTAAATTTAATTTCTCTATTTTATTTTTTATATTTTCCTTTTTTTTTAACTTGTTTTTTTTTTTTTTAAATTTAATGTTTTTATTTTGTTTTTATTTTTATTTTTTAATTTCTATATTTTTTGAAATTTTAATCTTAATTTTTTTTGGTTTATTTTTAAAAAAAAATTTCCTTGAATTTTAGGTTTTTTTTAATGATTGAATTAAAATTTTTACTTTGTTTTTATTTTAATTTTTTTTATCTTCATATATTTTTAAATTTTAAGCTTTTAAATGTTTTTATTTTTTAAATTTATTTTTTCTTAAATTTTAGGTTTTTTTTTAATGTTTGAATTTTAAAAATTTAAAAATGTTACTTCTATTTTTAAAAATGCCAAAAGTATGACACAATTTTTTTTTTTGTTATTCTAGCATCAACTAATTTCGTTTTGAGGGTGTTTTTTCAATCTTTTTTCCAAGAAACAATTTTGTTTTTACCATAATTTTATAAAATGTTGAAATTTGACCTTAAAAAAAAACGAAGTGCGTTCTGGAAGACACACTTTTTTTTTGGGGGGTGTTTTTTCAATCCTTTTTTCAACAAACAATTTTTTTTTAAGCATAATTTTAGAAAATGTTGAAATTTGACCTTAAAAAAAAAACAAGTGCGTTCTGGAAGACACACTTTTTTTTTTGGGGGTGTTTTTTCATGTTTTTTGAGAGTTTTTGGGCTAGAGTTCCCGTTTTGAGGTCAGGTTACCTATTTCATCGGTAACTATGTTTAGAAAATGTTGAAATTTGACCTTAAAAAAAAAACAAGTGCGTTCTGGAAGACACACTTTTTTTTTTGGGGGTGTTTTTTCATGTTTTTTGAGAGTTTTTGGGCTAGAGTTCCCGTTTTGAGGTCAGGTTACCTATTTCATCGGTAACTATGTTTAAAAAAAAAATATTGATTTTGAAATAATCTAAACCTGAGTTAGGACCTTACGTATGCCTTACCCCTTTAATTTAGTAAAATTTCAAAAAAAATTACTATCTTGTTTTTTATTTGATTTAGAGATTTTGATGGATTTCTAAATCCAACTTCCTTTACCTTTCGGGGTGAGGAATTGAGTCGGCGACTTCGCATCAAGGAGTGCCTTAACAGTGCACCTGATCACCATCTATCCAAGACCCTGTGGAAATTATATATTATTATGTTAAATACTGTATACTATTTTATTTTTGGACATTATAATATTATAATATGTATAATAGAATATAATGGAATCATATGGGTAGAGAAGAATCATGCTATCTTGGAAGAACATGGACATTCTTTTCTTTATGTTTCTCTTCAAGGTCTAATTATTATGGGAGCAATGCCTCCCTCTCACAAAAAAATTCCATTGCTTTCAAACATTGAAACTGTGATCATAAATAAAAATATTTGGGTAATATTTGAGGGAGTCACTCAACATTCCCTGCCAAAAGAAGAAAATAATGACCAAATCTTCATAATAAATTCACATTTCTCCTCTTTCTACGGAAACATAACCACATCCACTAAAAATTATGTAGAACTATTCAGTTTGAACATCCTTCTGAGAGTTGTAAAAGATATGAACCTCTCCACCATTCATATCTATGGATACTCCCAATTTGTTATAGACTAGATAAATCGAACATCATGATTGAGGAAGTACACATTACTATTTGTATATCAAACAATTGTAACATATCTTATGTGCTTCATTCATATCACATTTGACTACATTTATAGGGACATGATTCAATGCACCAATGACCTCTTGAATAGTGGACTAGAAATGAATGAGGGAAATGCAAAGATCGTTGAATGACAACATCAAAAAACTATTGAGCATAATGTTAGCATTGATTTCAAATCGCAAATGATGGAAGATGCATGATGTGTCAAGTTTAGGGGGAGTCCCAGGCTTTGAAGGAAATTTTTCCTTAGGGTATTAACTCATATGCTCCTGAAAATGGCATAGTTAAATTTTTCTCAGAAACAACTTTCCAACGGTATGTTCAAGTCCTTAAAATGCCTTATGGATCATAAGTTATTGATATTCAAAGGTAGCTAGCTCCAAGGTAAACGTTGCAGCTCTAAATTTGGAGCAAGTTAGTTTGGTGGTTTTTCCAAACGTATTTGAATAGGTAACAAAGCAACTATCCAAAGGGACGGGTGCATGCAGCCTAATAGCGAAGTGGCGATAATTTTTTTTATTGGTTAGCAGAGGTCCAACCATAATAGCTCATCCTTATGGGAGTATTTTAGAAGGATTCAAAGGCATGCATAAGAGAAGCACCTGGGATGACACAAGCCCGGGAGGACTTCCACAGAAGAACAAAGGTGAAAGGAAAGAGTGAAGGCCCATGGTGATGTAGGGCCGAGAGAAATGGCACAAGGAGAATGCAATGTAATAATTACATGGCTTGGGACCCTTAATTTTCTTTTAATAAAGGAAATAAAAGCAAAACCAAGGCCTGAGAACCCCTTTCCCTCTCCTCACTAGAAAACATGTGGTAGTATTCTATTGGAATTTTTAGGTGGTGATCAAGTGCGTGAAATATGGGTGAGACGTGTCACCACTAAGAAGGAAACATGTGGAAGTGTGATGTAATCATGATTTCATCTCAAAGGATTTACCCTAGATGGATTATAAAGGGCACAAAAAAAATCATATGGGTTGACTAAGCACCCAACATGAAGGCACTGTGGTGGCATTGGCAACTCATCTATGATGGAATTTAATTGGTTTGTGAGAACCACAGAGATCCCACTATGACATGTCATCTTGGAGGCTTGACCCCATAAGGCTTTGAAAGAGTGCAGGAGAGGGAGTTCTAGGCTAACTAAGCACCAGAGTGTCGTGGCAGTTTCAAGTCATCCCACTAGGGGTTTTGATGGGCTAATGTGCATGGCTTGTGGCCCCACACTAACATGTCATCATGGAGGGAAGGAAAAGGGCTAAGATAAAGAACTAGGAGTTGCTCCTATGCGCGTTCTAATGACCAAGGGAAAAAAATTGCATGTGAACAAATCCCTTGGGAGATGAAGCTTAAAGGGGCCCATTATGTGGTCTAGCGATAATTTTGTGGAATGTTCACATGTTTCTATGACCAAGCGCCTTTAGGCTTATTATAATGAAAAAGGGCCATGGAGAGTTTATAAAGGGGCTTAACACTTGTAAACATGGACAAGTCAAAAAATTTGGTAGGGGTCCCTCTATATTTGGAAATTATGTCAAAGTTGGATATTTTCCATTAATGGAATAATGAAGGTTTGAATAGGTTTGCAACTCTTCGACACTATATGCTATACTTGGCACTTATGCTATATTTGGATGCTTACCCCTTTTGGATGAATTGGCATTGAACGAGTTGACAAAATTTGATGACTTCACCGAGTAGTGCACTAGAGGAATTAATGGATCACCACCTGCATTAAAGAGTGTCATCCTTGGTCACTAATGGTGACAAAGGAGAATTGAGATATCAGTCAACAAGAAAGAAGCAAGGAGCACGACCAACAAAAGTGTTAGAGAGGCATGACATCTATACAAAAATTGATCCGAATTTATGTAGGAACGAAATAAAATACATAAATAAAAATAAACGTAGAGACGCAACAAAAAATATACTTCATTTCATTAATATCAAATAACTAAAATAAACTTATAGACAAAATGGAAATAGCTAGCTCGGGCGATGGTAGCTTATCTCTGAGAAGAGATGTGGAAACTACATGCCTTTAAACTGTGTTACAATGAGGCTCGAGGTAACTTCTATTATTGAATAACATGGGAAAACCATAAAAAAACCAAAAGCCTAACCCCAGGAGATGGAACACCAAGAGTTTGTGGGCCCCGTTGGGGTTAGTTAGGTAGCGAACTTCCTGGGTCGTAACTTGGTCATATTATCTCCATTTCGTGCATACGATATATCGTTAGAAATATCTATTTGGTACTATAGGTTTTTCCACAAACCCTTTTCTATGGCTATGGTCTTGCTCCGAACCTTAAAAAACGACGTTTACGGGGTCAAAACTACTCCAGAAGTTTAGGACTCGAACAACTGCTAAAAATATTAAATGTTGCTATAAATAAGGAAACTGATGAAACTGACTAGAGGTCTAGGTGGAATAGGTGGGTGGCCACCAATATCCACCTAGATCATTCCTCCCCACTTAGGAAGTAATGGTACCCATTGAGTATAGAGCCTCCATGAGGTGAGGAAATTTCTGTTGAATTTGGTCCCTGGTGAAGGAGTTGGCTTGCTTTGACAACTCCGTATAGATGGATCCTCTGCTGGTGGGTGTTATTGATTTATGTGTCCATGATCTAATCAGTTTTGGCCTGTTCCATGCAGTATGGGTTTAACTATGTTGGTGTGAGTTGTTCTACAATGTTGGAGGGGTCCAACAATGGTGGAAAGTAGGGCCAAAGGCGGTCCACATTGAACACTTGATGAAAACGAAGAAATTCTGGAATAATGAGCTAGAAGGCATTGTCCCCTACAGCCTTGGTGATGGTATATGGTCCATATTGGAGTGGGCTAATCTTGTTGTGGGGCCCAACGAGGCAATCCTTTTGCAAATGTAGCCAAGATTTGTCACCCACCTGGAACTTGTGTGGCACTTGAAGATGATCATGTCATTGCTTGCACTTAGCATTGGCTCTATCCAATATGTCATGGACATATTGGTGAATGTGTTTAATGTGATCAATGAAGATGTTTGCCTTGTTGGCTTCGGACTGGACATGAGCTGAATCTTCCTGAGTAGTTGCAAATGGTATGACCTTATCAATGGGATATAGTGGCCGAAATCCCAAGCCCACCTGAAAGGGGTTGTGGCTAGTTGAGTTGTGGGGAGCCCGGTTATAGCTTTGCTAGACATAGGGGAGGATTTCATCCCATGTGTGTGGATGATTTGAGTTGTACATCTACATAATGTGTACGATCATCCTGTTGATGACCTCTATTTGGCCATTAGTTTGGGGGTGGAAAGTTGTGGACTTAGGTGTCCAAAATTGACCAGAGACTTGAGAAAAATGAACCAAGGAACCTGCTATCCTGATTTGAGATAATGTAATGTGGGATCCCAAAGTGTACCCACATTCACTCAAAGAAGAGTTTAGCAGTGGCTTCTGTTGTGATATTCTTCTTGCAAGCCGCCATATTGGGAATTTTAGAGAATTTGTTGACGAAAAAAAAAATATAGTTGTTTCCATGCTTGGTAGAAGGAAGGCCCGATATATAATCCATGGAGATGGATTCCCATGGCTAACTAGGGGTAGGCAGTGGAATATATAGGCATTTATTCTTGATGGTCAGTTTTGAAATATCGCAGGCAGTACAAGATTTGATGTACTTCCCGACATCATGTTGAAGGTTCGGACAATAAAAATACTTCAGAAATACTGCCACTATTTTCTCAACCATGAAATGTCCAACGATCCGATTGTAGTGCGCTTCCCAAATCATATTGGCACACTCACTTGAAGGAACACAATGGTGTCCCAAGTGGCATAAAAATGCATCCTAGAGGTGAAAATTTGGAACTTTCTTACCCTCCAAGAGCATCTAGTATGTGTTTCCAAATTTTGGATCACGTTTGTAGAGATGTGGCAAACCCAAAGTCTCTTTCCCATAGTATTCAAGCACATTGGTTAACCCCACGATTGGCGGTCGGCTGAGGGAGCCTGCAACATTATTGGTGCTACCCTTCTTGTACTTGATGTTCAAATGGAACTATTGTAGGTCCGTGGCCCATTTCTGATGGTGATCGTTATGCAACTTCCCTTGTGTCTGTAGGGGTCGGTCATTTGTGTGGATGACCATTTCCTTCCCCAAAATGTAATGCTTCCATTATCGATAGACCTACACCATGGAATACATCTCTTTTTCATCGGTGGGATACTTTCAGACTGTGTTTGAAAGTGTCTCATGGCGATATGCCACTGGATGCCCCTACTAAGTAAGTACTACCCCAATAGCATAGTTAAAGGCCTCTGTCTTGATATCAATGGTTAATGCAAGTCTGGTAATGTGATAACTAGTGCAAAGCAGAGGTGATGCTTCATCTTTGTGAACACATTCTGTTGAGATTCAAATAAAAATAATTTTTCTTTCGCTCCTCCCTTGGTGATTTGACTCAAAGGCCAAGTGATATGATAAAACCCCAACATGAACCTTTGGTAGAAATTGGCAAGATCTAGAAAGCTTCAGAGCTCTGTTAGAGTGGTTGGGGCTGGCCAATCTCAAATGACCTGGATCTTGGCTGGGTCCACATGCACCCCCTTCTCATTAATAATGTACTTGTGATATTGAACATGGGTCATGCAAAAAGTGTATTTCCAAATTGGCACACAACTTGTGTTGCGTAGTGTTTGGAGGACCTGTTGAATGTGGTGGATGCACTCTTCCAAACTCTGGCTGAAGATTAGGATTGCATCCAAATACACCACCACAAATGAGTTAGTGAATGGTCACAATATTTCATCGATCAGCCTCATGAAGGTTGCAAGAGCATTTGTCAACCTGAAAGGCATGACCAACCATTCAGAAAGGCCCTCCTTGGCTTTGAAGGTAGTCTTCAACACATCAGAGGGTTCTATTAGTACCTGGTGATTCACATACTTCAAGTCAATCTTGCTGAAATATTTGGCCCCCTTGAGTTGGTGCAGAAGGTCATCAATCTATGGGATCGGATATATATTCTAGACAATGATCTTGTTCAGTTCTCGATAGTCAATACAGAGTCTCCAAGTTCCATCCTTCTTCTACACCAACATGATTGGGTTCCCACAAGGTGATGAACTCGACTAGATGTGAACTTTTTGCAGAAGCTCCTAACTCTGACTCTTGATTTCTTCGTTCTCCATAATAGAGCATCAAAATATTGATCCATTGGGTAGTGGTGCACTTGGGTTCATATCGATGGATTTCTTGACCTGAGAGTGTAGAGGCACCCCTTCAGGTGAGGTGAAGATGTCCCCATACTCCTCCACAACCTTGTCCATTTGTTGTTTTCATGAAGAGGAGCTCTGTCTAGAGGTCATGGCCACAATCTTCTTCTTGCCCCGAGGGTGGATCATAAGGAAAATAAATTTCCTTGTTTGGGAAATGAGCTTACTGCATTACTTCGTAGTGGTCAAAGAGATGGAGGTAGGAGGTGCTACCTTTTATATCTTGTACAAATTATTATCAAAAGTAACAATAACAACCCGAGGCCGAGAATCATACACAACATGTTGCTTCAAGAAGTATGGTTTTCTTAATAATACATCACAAAATTCAAGAGGAGCAAAATCACATAATCCTTTAAGGAGCTTTCCGGATTAGACATTCGTTCTCTAGCAATGTGGATAATCCGGAAAGCTCCTTAAAGAATGATCACCACATGAGTTTGAAAACCAACATCACATAATACCTCATCTATGAAGGGCTTGATGTTGTAGGGAAGGCGACACTGCTGGGTGACACGGAGATCCTGTCCTTCGTAAAGCCACCCGATGGTGTATGGTTGTGGGTGTTTTATGATCGGCAGGACCAATCGCTTCACGACCTCTTCTGAAATTAGGTTCTTTTGGCTCCCATTGTCGACAATGAGCTTCATCGGGGAACCCTTCACCGACATCTAGGAATGGAAGAGGTGCTCTCCCTCCTTTGGATCTTCAATTTTTTCCTTTTGGATCTTGGTGGTGGAAATGGTGACACTATTATCCACATTGATAATCTACTTCCCTTTGTCATTCCCCTTGTCAGGTTTTGACTTAGAGTCAGAAAATTCATCTGATTCTGAAGCCTTCAGCTCAACCACTAGTGATTGCTTGGCCTGACACTCACTTGTGTTGTGAGTGGAGCTCTTATGGAACTCACACCACTTTCCCATGTCATTCTTTGGTTTTGTGGTGTTGTTCTTCACTTGCAGCTTCGACTGGTTGTCATGGGCTACCCCACCTTGGCCTTGTCATTTGTTCTGCAATTTGGGGTGCTTTTCCTTTGATTCTTATTGGAAGATCCAAAGTATCGCTTCTTCTATTTGAATTTCTGCTCAATATTGGAAGCATATCGGTATGCTACACCAAGCGAGGAGATGTCGAGGAACTCCATTTCCTCATAGATGTATCTATGAAGAAAAATGTGGTACTTAAGCACCAAATTTTTCTTTGAATCTTTGATACCCAACTTTATGCATAGGATATGGAATAGATTTGTGAGCTAATGCACATCTTGATCCCTTTGTTGCCATAACGTAGTCCATTGTATGTACTTGTACTCATAGCTCCACATGAGGTATTATTATTCCTTGATGGTGTCTCAGAAATAATTTCAAGTGGGTGTGGCCGAGAACGGGAAGGATTCCCCCTTGCCCTTTTTATCACAGTAGGTTCCCCACCAGTCCTTGACATGGGGGTGGCTTTGAGGAGTAAAAAATTAATCTTTTTCTGATTGGAAAATTCATGAATCGAAAAATATCCTTTTAATAGATTCAAAAATATATCTATGTCTGTATATATTTGGCCCTCAAATATGGGAATGTCAAAGTTAACTTTTACCTTAAAAGGAGTGGCGCCTCCAGAGTGGCTTCCAGATGAAGATGAATTGTTGTGGGTAGCCGTCGAAGGATCTAGGAAGAGTAATCCATCATCACATTTCTTTGTTCTCGAGGGCCTCCTCAAGCAATATTTTGATAGGATATATGTTATCCAGGTAAATCCCCTCTGTGGACAAAGGCGATCCCTTTAGCCCTAAGGTGGGTCTAGAAACTATAGGAACATACTAACATCTACCTTCCTAGATTGTAAATAAAATTTAGATCAAGGAAGATGACCTAACTTGTTCTAATGCTATGTTGTCATCTTCCATCAAAGATTCTTGATATGTTGTTCTTCTCAAGCTTGATACATGCCTCTACAACTGTTCGATTACTTGTACAGACAGTTAAGACACCATGACAAGCATAAAATAATGACAAACATAAATCAATTACAACCTATCTAACTGATCAAGGAATGCTATAAATCTCATTATAAATGTAAATAAGAGTGGAAGATAAACATCAGTTGCATTTTATTATGATAAAGACAAGGGGAGTTTACAACCAAGCCTTTATGTTGAGGATCTCCTCCGGCAGGTCCATATCCAAGCACATTTGCAACACCCTTATACACAAAGGTCCAAGATCTCACTATGTTCCTAACACACAAAAACAATCGCACTCTTCACTATTCTCCCGAAGTTATGATTGTTCTTTCTCTCTATGATTGCTCTAACTTTCTAACCCCAACCAAGGCAGCAGAGATGAAAGAGGTCTCCTTATATAACAATGGAGGAGGAGGTTATGGGCCCTCAAATAATGAGAAAAGATCTTATCCTTTGGAGCAGTTCCCATTTCTTGGGAAAAATAAGCCCAAAGGGGAATTCCTTGGCCATATCCTCAAAAAAAACTTCCAGCTTGCCGCCTCACGAAGCTTATAGTCATGGAAGCTTCCTTTATATTTAAAAAACTTTCTAAAAGAGGATTGGCGCGGGCCCGACATTGAGACAAAGCGTTGATCAGCATGGGTCTGAGTGTAAATCTCTGCTATCAGCGTGGGTCAGACACTGAGGGCAAGCGCCAACCTTGAAAACCAGGTTTATATAGGGATCTTACAGAAAATTTGTAAAAGATATGATTTGGTAGACAAAGTGTGGTTCAGGGGTATGTATTCCATTCTTAGAAAGTACACAAAGGTCACTATATGGGTCCTCTAGGATCAAGGAATGGGGAGTATAGGGACAGTGACAAATTTCTCTCTAACAGATGCCCCCTAAAGTATGAAGTCTGAACATGAGTGAGGGGTGAAATTCTTTACAAGTACGTGCAAGGAACTGGATGCTGCCATTGGGAGACCTAAAAATCAAGCATATATACATATACATAACTGAAATATCTGATGAAAATGCATGAATCAAAGTATGGATGCAACCATCCGTAACAGAGACTATGGTATGATCATAGCCATCCATCTGAGAAGGATCTCATATAGACTCATGGTATGTCGCAGCCATCCATATGAAAGAAACATGTATCTAATCATGGAAAAATCATATCGCCTCGCAACCTGGACTCTAGAGAATAAAATCCATGTTCTTGTGCTTCTTCATGACCCGATCAAGTAAAAATTCAAGCATGTGAATATGTGAGCTGAAGTCAAACATGCAAGAAAGTCACCTGATTACCAGCCAATAATGAAAGTTGTTAACAGGCACAAGAGAAACCACCAATAATGACAATGTCTCTCAAGGTACAACAGGTAAAATCCACGGAATGTGAATAGTGATCAGGCGTCGAACACCCGCAGAATCAATCGATCGAAGGACAATGATGTGGATCTATCGTTGAATGCAAAGAACCTACCATTGAGGCATGCAAGCTCCAAGGTACCGAAAAGGAGTCGCTAGGTCATCTTCCTGGATAATGAGCTGAAGTCGACATGAAGTGAAATGGTCGAAGGAGGGCCATAATGTTTCCCACATCATCGACACAAGACATAGGAACATGATGATAGTGGATCAAGACCAAACAGAGGATTAGAGGGAGGTTGAAAATTGCAAAGGAAAACTTCTCTTGAACATATCAGCAACACGACTCTGGATTTGGCAGTATCTGGCATCAAGGGATATGAGGTCATGATGATGTGACAAAGAGATGAGAGGTAAAAACAGATTACCCAAACCCATGGAGGCAAAAAATGATGAAATAAGATGTCCCCAATCCGACACGAATGCAGATGTGTGTCATGTTCAAGAGCGACATATTTTCAACACGACTAAGAACTGGTTCCATTTTCCCCCACCATTGCTAGCGAGTACCCCAATTATTTTAAAAAAACAAGCTTGAAGGGGATAGCATATGCTTGTCATATAAGTTTTTCCTTCAGAAAAATCCATCCCAGCACATTTTATGAGCCCTAGGAAGGAGGAACTCAGTTACGTCATGGTGATGATTTTCGATGTCATTAGGGTTTAACGAGTTTGAAAAAGGAAGAACTCAACATCTTTTCAAGTTTAGAGAGTTTGAAAATAAGCGAAAAAGAAAACTCTAGCATGTCCCTTTTTGTAAATAGTCCCATAGATCCGAAAAGGTAGAAAACAATATCTGAGAGAAACTCTTAGTTGCAATAGGCTAAGGTATTCATTTTTCATAAATAGTCCATCCCATCTCGAAAAAGGGGTAAATTTATATTGGGCGGATGACGTTTCGTGGCCTTTAACGAGTTCAAAATGACAAGAGTCTCGACAATCTTTTCAAATTTTGAGAGTCAGAAAAGAGATAAAAGTTGACTCCTTGTGGAGGAACGAGTGGTATTAAGAGTAGAAACTGGTTCCGGTGATGGTGGAATTACTCAGAATAAATAAAGGTCAAGAGGCTGGCTAACAAGACCACTTAGCGCATCGGTTCCTCAGGAATGAGTAAAACAATCAAGTGAAGGTGTATGACCAGCCAAACACATGGTAACGATGGAATGAGAAAACTAAGGCTCATCTGGAAAAACATGCTGATAAAATGGCAATCATGAGAGGTAAAATGGGAATGATTTCATTTTTACACAAGATTGAAATCAGGAAACTCTGCTTGAAGTTGGTTTCATTTTTACACAAGCTTGAAACTTTTCAGAAAACTATGCTTGAAACCAGTTTCATTTTTACACAAGCTTGAAATGGAAACAAACTATGCTTGAAAAATTTTGCATGCCCCCAACATGGTGATTCAATTCAAGGTACATGCCCCTTAAGCTTCAGCGCATTCACCGAATTATACTTCTAGCTACCAATAGGTGGATGGAATTAAGGTTCAAATTACGAGATCAAGAGAAATACTCGACTGGGATTTTATGATATCTAATCAAAATCTCGAATTGAAAAGGGAACATGTTTCATTGTTTAACAAGGTTGACACAGTAAAAGAACTATCCTCATGAGAAATTGTTTCATTTTGTAAGGAGCTTGAAGTAAGGTAACAAGCTATGCTCCGAAGACCTTGTTTCATTTTTAAAGGAGCTTGACACAAGAAAATGAACTGTGCTTTGAAGACCTTTTAGCATAATGCATAAGAGGTCATGGCTTCCAAGAGGTTCGCATCTGATGGGAGAAAAATATCTTGGAAATCGCATGCCCTTATGTTACACAGCAATTTGTCACCGTCCCTGCAATTCCCCATCCCGCACAATTGGAGGGCTTATTCCGTGACCTGTGAGCAGTGACATAACTTGAAAACACTTTCATGGCATTCCCCTAAACATGTACTCTCATTGCCCTGAAGACAACTCCTTGTGAAAAACCCTAAAAACACCCCTTTTTGCATTGGCGTGGGTAGCCAGTTGATTACCCGCACCAATGGGGGAAATCCTTCAAAGAGGGCGCGCCAATTGGCGCTCTGTCCCAAAGTCGCAATCGCACCATCCATTTTAAGGAGTGTTTTTTAAAAATAAATGGAGGAAGTTTCGTCCTAACTGATCCAGGAACTAGTATCTAATTTGAGTTGGGAGGTTTGGCTCCAGATCTCTATGTAGAGGAAGTGGTTTACCACATGTCATGGAAGCTTCCTTGAGCATAGGGCCAATCCCATGATTATAGGGATCCCAACTCCCCTTCCTCCATCTATAAAATATTTCTCATCTCCTTTGCAAACTAGTCTCCAAGTTCCCAAGAGCCTAATGCTACAAGAGCTTTGATCCACTCCCTTAAGGCCAAATCCAAGCAAGGAGATTATTGTCGAGACATCCGGAGAGAGAGGCTTGTCCCATCTCTGACAGGCTTTATCGAGACACGTTCTGCTGACGACCCTTCGAAGGAGAATTAAGCGTCAGAGCTATGGTTGTATTCTTCTTTTGATTGATTAATGATAAGCGACTATTGGTTATGGTTCCACTCTTGTTCTTGATGATGATCATGAGTTATGTCTTCTCTGACTGACATATAGTTGTATGCACTAGATTTTACGCTTGTGTTTGTTTTGTTTCTTGCATGTGCAGGTGTCCAATCACGGAGATCGTGAGGATTGTGATCTGCCATAGCTAAGGAACGGGAGCGCTACTTTCTCTACGAGCGACAACGTTGGATTCTAGGTAAGCCTTCATCGCTAGTTGGTTTATTTGCAATTAGGGACCTGCACTATAGCGTGAACGATTGTTGCTAGACCCGGTCTGGGCTAGTAGGGATCGCCTCTGTTCGCAGAGGGGATTTACCTCCACAACAAATTGGCGACTCCGTTGGGGATCGTTAGCTTGTTGTTGTTCTGCTTTGTAAACTATAGACGGAGCCTGAAGTTAGCCAGATAGCCTTTGAAACGCTTTTTATCTGCAATTGCGAAGTAGATCAAAGCTGCTTCAGTCAATCTCCGGTTTAGTTTGTAAACTAAACACTTGGAGCATCGTCTTGTCTTTTCGGTCGATTCTTGATCCTCCTTGCTTGATCAGCTCTTTTGGACTAGTTCTTTCTGTGAATTTGGGTTTTTGATAGCTTGGTCATCAGTGATCTGCTTGTTGGATTTCTCTTTTTTATTTTGGCATATCAAACTTGACTGGCACATTTTTTAGCGTGACAGTCACGCCAATTGGTGCTAGTTGTCAATGTATTACCCGCGCCAATCCTGATATGGCGCTAGTTTCATCCTGACAGTCACGCCAGTGTTGGGGACTACTAGGGTTTGCTCAATCCTGAGCTTCCTGAGCTTGATCTGTGTGTTTGGTCTTGATTTTTCCACTGCTTGAGTGTTTTGGAGCCTCGTTTGACTCACTGTTACCTGTATCCTTTGGTTGTTTGCCCATTTCCATCGATTTTACATTCTAGCCCTAGGGCATCTAGGTGCTTTGGTGTGTCGAGCCTCCCTTGGGAGTTTCTGGTTTTTATCAGTTCAGTCAACTTAGTGATTGCTTCCCTGCATTCGTTTGACATTTTTTTATCGTTTTATTGCGCTATTTGAGTGATTGAATCCTCCTTCATTCGAATTCCGCTTTGTCTCTTTTTGGGCCTAGATTACACGGCTCATTTGTGTCTTTGGGATTTTCTTGGTTTTGAGGGACTGTTGGTCGATTTGAGGTCTCATTGTGCTTGCTATTGAGTGAAAATTGCTTGTTTTTTCTCTCTTATCATCATTTCTCAAATTTCTTTCCATTAGTTTTCATTTTTTTTTAGTGCATTTTGCTCATAAACATTGAAAAAAAAAAAAAAAAATCTCTTTTGCTTTTCATTAGTTAATGTGAATTAGATCTTTTTGGTGTTATTAGTGATTAGTAACCTTGAATGAAAAGATTTTTAGTTTTCATTAGCTGCATTAGAGACATCATTGGTTGTTTTATGTTCATTTCATTATTGTGTGAAAAGCTCTCAACTCTCTCATAAATAGCTTTCATCGAATGAAATGATATACTGTGGCATATAGAGTGCATTTAGGAGATTTTGAGACATTACATTCGCTAGGGCCTGAAAACTGAAATGTAATTGAAGATAAAAATTAAAATTCATTCAATTTACACTAAGGCAGCATTGAAACATTAACGAAATATTTAGAGGTCTAGGCTAGAGACGTGTTCCGACGTCTTTAAACCTAGTAGTTGTCGTTCGCCTCTTGGTTTTAGACAGCACTAGTACGGACTTGTGCTCCCCGTACCGTCGCGTATATAAAGGGAGACCCCACTAGGTTTCTATCCTTTATCCATAGGAAGCTGAGTTTGCCACCCTCTACCCGTGATACACCGGACACAACATTCAGGGAGATTGCCTGCACGTACGTCAAGTCCTTGGTTGATTTCTCTTTCATTTTGAAACCAAGGTGTATATTGCAGTTCACGGATATCTGGTACACCCTTTGCCTAGATTACCAGAGTAGTCATTTCGATCTTTTCTGACTCTTTAAATTTGAAAGGATCATCAAGCGCTTGTCCTTTCATGCTTGTTTCAAAACTGAAAGAGATAGAGTCACCTTTCATCCATTTCTCGACTCTTAAAACATGAAACGGTGAAGTTTCTAAGTTTCAATGTGGTAAAATAAATCACCCGCGATCACATGCCCTTTTAGAGTTTGCTTGTTGGCCGTTTGATTGTGTGCCTTGGTTTTTAGCCCGTGTGCGGTTTTGAGTTGTTGATGGCAACTTTTCTAGAGTTCACCAACCAAGGAATCCCCTCCGATGGGAATCCTAGTCATTTTCCTCCTTTTGGAAATGTTGGCGCTCCTTATATGGCAACGTTGTCCCTTCCTGGGTTAACTGTTGGGTTGCCTGTTTGGTTGTTTTCAACCTCTGTAGTCCCGAATATCTCCGCTAATGTTCAATCAGTTCCTCCGCCTGAACAACATCATGTTGATTCCAAGGTGGACCTCTCCCCTTCTTTTCCTGTTTCTGCGTCCTCCTCTTCTACTTCGCCTGGTGAAAGTCTGGATTCAAGTAACCAGGTGGCTAAGAAGAAGAAGAAGAAGTTTGATAAGAGAGAGGCTAAGGTTGCAACTACTGCTTCTGAAGCACCTCCTCTTGATAAACCTCCCAACCCTCCATGGAAAGTCAAGTTCCCTTGCATGTTGTGCACGGGAGACCATCTTCTTCGAGACTGCCCTGGCATTCCTAAGGTGCTAGAAGTATGGTCCAACGGTCGCCCGCTGTTGCCTCTGGCTTCTGGGAGTCAAGTTGGGGGCACTTCTTCAACTGGTGCTAATAAGGCTCCTAAGAAGCAGGGTAAGATTACTAATCCCTGTAAGTTGTGTGGGGGGCATCATGCCATTCACCTTTGTCCATATATGGATGAAGCCAAGCGAGTCTTGGACAATGCAATCGTTTCTACACCAAGCCTTCCGACTGGTTATAAACGGCTTTCTTTGAGTCCTCCACCAGCTGATCCTACGATTGGTCAAGAGTCATCCTTGGTAGATCCCACTCCCCCAGAAATTCAAATTCAGGAATCCGTTCCTAACCAACCATTGGTCGTGGGATCGGTTGAGCTGGCCCCATCTGCGGTGCACCAGGTCTTTTTCGTTGAGAGTGGAGCTCACATCCCTCAAGTTCTTATTGTTTCTTCAGATTCCTCGGACTTGGAGAAATATTCTCATGTCCCTGTATCTCAGGAAGTTGCTCCTCCGCCTCCCATGATGGAGGTCCCAGAGGATACTCCACCCACCTTCGAGATGGAGGTCGTGGAGGATGCTCCTTCTTCTTCTGTAACACCAGGGGAAGACCATCTCAGTTCGATGGTGGCCCCTCCGAGTAGTTTGGTCGCTTCCTTTGATTGGAATCGATTTTCAGGATACCGCCTTCTGTCTTATGTGCCTTTCAAGATAACGGTACAGGCATTTGGTCTGGTCGTACCCAACACCATTATAGACGAAAGTGTGTCTGTTAGTGTTCTATCCTCAACTAATTGGCAAGCTTTCGATTCGTCGCCGCTTGCGCCTATTACGTAGAATCTGTTAGCATTTAACAGAAGAACGATTCAATCGTTAGGGATCCTTCCAAGGTTACCTGTTACTTTGGGAGGTAAAACCGTCCATATGGACGTGATGGTTGTTCCAGGCCCCTTGGATTTCAATCTGCTCTTGGGGCGCGATTACACCTATGCCATGGGAGCACTTGTCTCCTCCCTTTTCCGTGTGGTCTATTTTCCACATGAAGGACGGATCATGACCATTGATCAGCTTTTGTTCTTTGGTCCTGATGTGGCAGCTGGCCCACCATCATCCCTTCCTAGTTTTTATCCACCCATTGTATCTGCCCCACCGCAGGTCAACTATGTGGCTACCTACCCTGTGCCTGTACTCAGTGATGGTGCTGTCGTGCATCGTGTGCTAAGGGCATTGGGTCCTGACTTCCAGGATGTTTTCCTTCAATCGGGAGTGGAACTCTTGGAAGCGATGACTTCTTGTTCATTACGATGAGGTTGTCGGAGCAGAGTTCGTTTTCTTGTGTCAAGCTCCTTAAAAAATGAAACAATCTCATTGGAGCAGAGTTCGTTGTCTTGTGTCAAGCTCCTTAAAAAATGAAAGAAGACAGTTGGAGCATAGTTCGTTTTCTTGTGTCGAGCTCCTTAAAAAATGAAACAAGCTCTTCGGAGCAGAGTTCCTTGTCTTGTGCCAACCCCATTAAAAAATGAAACAAGGTGTCCCAAGGATAGTTATTTTAATGTGTCAACCTCGTTAAAATAATGAAACACTTTCTTATTCAATTCAAGTCTTTGATAAGATCTCGTAAAATCCCAGTCGAGACTTTCTCTTAATCTCGTAATTTGAACCTTCACTCCATCTGCCTTTCATATGGATTGAAGCTTGGGGGGCATGTACCTCGAATTGAGTCACCATGCTGGGGGCATGCTTACTTTTTCAAGCATAGTTTATTTCCGTTTCAAGCTTGTGTAAAAATGAAACCGGTTTCAAGCATAGTTTCTCTTTGTTTCAAGCTTGTGTAAAAATGAAACCAACTTCAAGCAGAGTTTCCTGATTTCAAGCTTGTGTAAAAATGAAACCTTTCCCATTTTACCTCTTGTGATGGCCATTTTATCAGCCTGTTTTTTCCAGATGAACCTTGGTTTTCTCACTCCATCGTCACTATCTGCTTGGCCGATCATATGCCTTCACTTGGTTGTTTTACCCATTCCTGAGGAACCGCTGTGATGAGTAGTATTGTTAGCCAGCCTCTTGACCTTTAGTTGTTTTGATCAGTTCCACCATTACCGGAACCAGTAGCTACCCTTTATACCACTCGTTCCTCTAGGAGGAGTCAACTTTCAGCTCTTTTCTGACTCCCTAAACATGAAAAGATTGTCGAGTTGCTTGTCGTTTTGATCTCGTTAAAGTGGCTACGAAACGACATCTACTCGGTATACGTTTACCCATTTTTCGGGCTGGGATAGATTATTTACGAAAAAGGAATACCCTAGCCTATTGCGACTAGGAGGTTTTCTCAGACATATTTTTCTACCTTTTCAGATCTGAGGAACTATTCACGAAAAGGGACTTTTGGAGTTTAATTTTCCGCTGTATTTTTAGACTCTCTAAACGTGAAAAGACGCCGAGTTCTTCCTTTGTCAGACTCGTTAAACCCTGATGACATCGGATTCAGTCGCAATGACGTTATTCGAGTCACTCCTTCCTAGGGCTCGTTAAATGTACTAGGACGGACTTATATAGCAAGCATATGGTACCCTCTTCAAGCTTGTGTAAAAATAAAGAGGTACTCACCAGAAATGGTGGGGAAAATGGAACCAACGTCATTGTCGTGTCGGCAGTATGTCGCTCTTGAACATGGCACTTGTTTGCATTCGTGTCAGGTTGGGGACATCTCATCTCATTTTTTCACTTGCCTCCGTGGGTTTGGGTGATCTCTTTTGACCTCTCATCTGCTC
Source organism: Pinus albicaulis (assembly GCA_034641835.2). Lineage (NCBI taxonomy): Eukaryota > Viridiplantae > Streptophyta > Pinopsida > Pinales > Pinaceae > Pinus > Pinus albicaulis. The sequence continues at coordinate 377,781,223 of CM076572.1, forward strand.
TTTGCCTCATCACCATGACCTCTGATATTTTGATGTCAAATACTGCCAAATCCACTGTCGTGCCGCCTATATGTTCAAGAGAAGTTGACCTCTGCAAGTACCAGCCTTCCTCTGATTCTCACCTGATCCTGATTCACAAAGACATTATGTTCCTCTGTCTCACGTCGATGATGTGGGAAACACTATGGCCCACCTTCGATCAAGGTCACTTCCTGTCGACTTCAGCTCATTATCTAGGAAGCTGATCTAGAGACTCCCTTCTGGTACCTTAGAGCATGCATGCCTCAATGGCAGTTTTTTCGCATTCGACGTGAGGTTTTCATCATTGGCCTCCGATCAAGTGATTCTGCAGGTGTTCGACGTCAGCTCATTGTTCACATGCCGTAGATTGTACCTGTAGTACCTTGAGGACCATTGGCATTAATGGTGGTACCTCTCGCGTCTATTAATAGCTTTCATCATTGGCTCGTAATTAGGCGATGTTCTTGCATGTTTGACTTTAGCTCACATATTCGCATGCTTGAACATGTACTTTGTTCGGGTCGAGATGGAGCGCAAGACCCTGGATTCCTTTTTGTTATGATCCAGGCTGCGATTTTGTGGATTATCATGATTAGTTACATGACTCACTGATTGGATGGATGCGACCATACCTGAGTCTATTTATCGATCCTCACTGGATGGCTGGGTCCATGCCTTGGATCTGGATTATTGTATACTCTGTTATGGATGGCTGTGCCCATACCACATATATATCATGTATCTGAGATATCAGTTGTACTTCTCTATGCAGGTTTTTCGACGACGGTGTTTTCAGTTGGACACGTTCTCGTAAAGCATTTCACCCCTCTCTCTCTCTCTCGGGCCTCATGCTTTAGGGGGAATCTGTTACACAACAATTTGTCACCGTCCCTGCAATTCCCCATCCCTCACAATTGGAGGGCTTATTCCGTGACCTGTGAGTAGTGAAATAACTTGAAAACACTTTCATGGCATTCCCCTAAACATGTACTCTCATTGCCCTGAAGACAACTCCTTGTGAAAAACCCTAAAACACCCCTTTTTGCATTGGTGCGGGTAGCCAGTTCATTACCTGTGCCAATGGGGGAAATAATTCAAAGAGGGCGCGCCAATTGGCACTCTGTCCCAGAGTCGCACTCGCGCCATCCATTTTAAAGAGTGTTTTTTAAAAATAAATGGAGGAAGTTTCGTCCTAACTGATCCAGGAATTAGTATCTAATTTGAGTTGGGAGGTTTGGCTCCGGATCTCTATGTAGAGGAAGTGGTTTTCCACCTCTCATGGAAGCTTCCTTGAGGATAGGGCCAATCCCATGATTATAGGGATCCCAACTCCCCTTCCTCCATCTATAAAAGCTTGCTCATCTCCTTTGCAAGCTAGTCTCCAAGTTCCCAAGAGCCTAATGCTACAAGAGCTTTGATCCATTCCCTTAAGGCCAAATCCAAGCAAGGAGATTATTGTTGAGACATCCGGAGAGAGAGGCTTGTCCCATCCCTGACAGGCTTTATCGAGACACGTTCTGCTGACGACCCTCCGAAGGATAATTTAGCGTCAGAGCTATGGTTGTATTCTTATTTGGATTGATTAATGATAAGCGACTATTGGTTATGGTTCCACTCTTGTTCTTGATGATGATCATGAGTTATGTCTTCTCTGACTGACATATAGTTGTATGCACTGGATTTTACGCTTGTGTTTGTTTTGTTTCTTGCGTGTGCAGGTGTCCGATCACAAATATCGTGAGGATTGTGATCTACCAGAGCTAAGGCATGGGAGCGCTACTTTCTCTACGAGCGACAGCGTTGGATTCTAGGTAAGCCTTCATCGCTAGTTGGTTTATTTGCAATTAGGGACCTGGACTATAGCGTGAACGGTTATTGCTAGACCTGGTCTGGGCTAGTAGGGATCGCCTCTGTCCGCAGAGGGGATTTACCTCCACAACACCCTAGTAGATGGTACTCGATGGAACTATCACTGGATGCGGTCAACGAACAAGTGGCCACATAATTGACCAGTGGCGGGGAAGATGCAACTAGCGGATAAAGATCCGAAAAGGAGGATGGTGGGCCAGCTACCACCTCGGGACCAAAGGATGAAAGTTGATCAATGGTCATGATCCGACCTTTTTGTGGAAAACAGATCACACGAAAGAGGGAGGAGACAAGTTCACCCATGACATAAGCATAGTCTCACCCCAAGAGTAAATTAAAATCCAAGGGGCATGGAACAACCATCGCGTCTATATGAATGGTTTTCCCTCCCAAAGTGATAAGAAAATTTGGAAGGATCCCTAATAGTTGACTGGTTCCTCTATTAAAGGCCAATAGATTCTATGTAACAGTGACAAGTGGTGGAGAACCAAAAGCTTTCCAAGTAGTTGAAGACAAAAAACTAATAGACGCACCTTCATCTATAATCATGCTAGGTACGACCATATCGAAGGCCTATAATATGATCTCAAAAGGCACATAAGAAGGAAGGTGGTATCCCGTAGATCAACTCCAATCAAAGGAAGCAACCAAACTACTTGGAGGGGATACCATTGAACTGAGATGGTCATCCCCTGGTGCTACTGGAGTAAGAGGAGCATCCTTGACCACAGACATTGTAGCAGGAAGAGAAACCTCTTGAGTCATAGGGACGAGAGGATCTTTCTCCAAGTCCGAGGAATCTGAAGAAACAAGAAGAACATGAGGGGTATGAGATCCACTCTCGACGGAAAAGACCTGATGAACCATAGGCTGGATCAGATCGACTGATTCCACAACCAATGGTTTTTTGGGAATGGATTCATGAATTTAAATTTCCAAGGGAATGGGATTGACCAAGGATGACTCTTGACTGATCATTGAATCAACCAGCGGTTTATCAAGGGAAGGTTTCTTAGGCACAATAGTCGCAGAGTTGGCCTCTCTATTATCTGACTTTTTTTTTTTCTTCTTCTTCTTCTTCTTCTTCTTAGCCACCTGGTGACTAGAATCCAGACTGTCACTAGGCAAAGTAGAAGAGGAGGACGAAGAAATAGGCGAAGAATGGGAGAGGTCCACATTAGAATCAACATGATGTTGTTCAGGTGGAGGAGATGGTTGTACAGAGGGCGAAATACTCGAGACCACAGAGATGGATAATAACCACACAGACAAACCAACAGTTAACCCCAGAAGGGACAATGTTGCCATATAAGGAGCACCAACATTCCCAAAAGCAGGAAAAGGACCAGGATTCCCTTCGGAGGGGATTCCTTGGTTGGTAAACTCTAGAAACGTTACCATTGGAAACAACCGTAAAACAAAATGCTAAGGAAGATAACTTTAACCAGGAATATTTCGTGGGAAGCTAATATTTTAAGACATTGAAACAAAACTCTACCGTTTCATATTTTAAGAGTCAAGAAACAAGAAAAAGGTTACTCTATCACTTTCAGGTTGAAATGAGCGTGAAAGGACAAGCGCTCGATGATCTTTTCAATTTTTAGAGAGTCACGAAAAGACCAAAATGACTACTCATGTAATCTAAGCAAGAGGGTGTACCAAGTTTCTGTGAACTACCATATACACCTTGGTGATCAAATAAAAGAGAAATGACCAAGGACTTAACATACATGCAGGTACTCTCCCTGAATGATGTGTTCGGTGTATCAGGGTTACAGGGTGACAGACTCGGCTTCCTATGGATAAACGATTGCAACCTATGATGGTATCCCTTTATATACTCGACGGTATGAGGAGCACAAGTTCATGCTAGCACTGTCTACTTCCATATGGAAAAGGATAGCTACTAGGTTTAACAATGCTGGAACACGTCACTAGCCTAGACCTCTAAAATGTGTACATTAGGTTTCAATGCTCTTTTAGGTTGATTGAATAAATTTTAATGGTTGATATTGAATTATGTCTCAATTCCAAGGCCCTACCGCTGTCATCAGAGAACTTCTATATGTAGCTATATGAGAAAATAAACCTTTCAAGTCAATGAATGTTATTTAGTTAAGGGAAGAGTCTCAAAAAATGATGCAACAAACAATAACACTACAAATGAAAATTTTTCCTAACTAGATGACTTTCACTATTCAAAAGTAATCTAAAACATTCAACAATGTGAATTATGCAATGTAATCTATGAAAAATACTCTTTTTAAAAACTATGCAATCGTAATCTATGCACAATTTCCTTTTTCTTTTGAATGAATAAGAATGCACTCAATGCATTTTTCAATGAAATGAGAATCTACTTAATGCAAGCTTTTAATGAAAGAGAATGCACTCAATGCGACCTTTAGTTTTCAATCATTAAACAATGTAATTTAAGTTCAACGATAAATTTCTAACATGACTTTTAAATGCAACGTGATCTAATGCATTTTAACGAAAATCAAACTTTGAGACAAAAACTAAATGAACGCAAATTCAGTGAATGTGAAAGGGATGCAACAAACATTAAGGATACAATCCTGTTTTGAATACTTTGTAACAAAATTCCTCAAAAGGCTACAAGACATATGATTTCAAGAACAAAGAGGACTTCCAAAGCATGGGATGAAAACAAGCCATTCATTCCCTTTTACATCAAGAAATCAGAGAAAGAAGACTTTTCAGCTAAACAATGAGCAATTTAATGTATGCTCAGAAGCGAACAAGTGGACCAAATGAACTTGAGAGACACTTGAGACTTGAACAATTAATCAACAAAAAAGCAAAGGTAAGCAACTAGAGATGGCTCACAAAGCAAGGAAACTGACTCAATCAGCAGGGAGATGTCCTGCAAAGCATGCAACTAGGAAATTGATGCACGATCCTATAAAAACTGGGATGTAAAGATGCACATCCCAAAAAAAAAACCAAAAACCAAGCCAATGAGTCAATAAAAACAACTTGAGTGAAGGGGAGAACATGTAAATCATACAGAGAAAAGGACCGGAAGGGAAAGACACACTAGTGAAGTACTTAGGGAAAAAAACTTTAATTTTCCACACACCTTGGAATTGGCACGACTTTTGTGGCTGAAACTAGCACCAAATGGCATGAATTTAGGGGTTGAAACTAGTGCCAACGACCCATTGGCATGCCTTGCTAACTAACAACTAGCACCAATTGGTGCGACTGTTAGACAAATAAAAGCACCAATGCATGAAAAATAATTTCTCCCAACCAAGACCAGACTCACCACTTCAAGAAAAAACTAAAATATTGTAATTGATGAAAAACATAGGAACAAACAGGGAAATGGTCGTTTGACTAAACTCGTCGAATGGATAAGACCTTAAACAGTGAAAAAATAAAAGTAAACTCCCCAGTGGAGTCACCAATTTGTTATCCAGGTAAATCCCCTCTGCAGACAGAGGTGATCCCTCTATCCCTAGGGTGGGTCTAGAAACTACAGGAACATACTAATATCTATCTTCCTAGATTGTAAATGAAATTCAGAGCAAGGAAGATGACCTACCTTGTTCTGATGCTATGTTTTCGTCTTCCGCCAAAGCTTATTTATCCGTTTTTCTTCTCAAGCTTGATACACGCCACTACTAACATTCGATTACTTGTATAGACAGTCAAGACATCACGACAAGCGTAAAATCACGACAAACATAAAACAATTACAACCTATCTAACTGATCAAGGAATGCTATAAATCTCATTATAAATGTAAACAAGAGTGGAATATAAACATCAGTTGCATTTTATTATGATAAAGACAAGGGGAGTTTACAACCAAGGCTTGATGTTGAGGCTCTCCTTCGGCAGGTCCATATCCAAGCATGTTTGCAACACCCTTATACACAAAGGTCCAAGATCTCACTATGTTCCTAACACACAAAAACAATCGCACTCTGAACTATTCTCCCAAAGCTATGATTGATTCTTCTCTCTATGATTTCTCTAACTTTCTAACCCTGACCAAGGCAAGAGAGATGAAAGAGGTCTCCTTATATAACAATGGAGGAGGAGGTTATGGGCCCTCAAATAATGGGGAAAGAGCTTATCCTTTGGAGTAGTTCCTATTTCTTGGGAATAGAAGCCCAAAGGGGAATTTCTCGGCCATATCCTCAAAAAAAAATTCCAGCTCGCCATCTCGCAAAGCTTCTAGCCATGGAAGCTTCCTTTTTATTTAAAAAACTTTCCAAAATAGGATCGGCACGGGCCCGACATTAAGACAGAGTGTCGAGCGGCGTGGGTCTTAGTGTAAATCTCTGTTATTGGTGCGGGTCAGACACTGAGAGCAAGCACCGAACTTGAAAAATAGGTTTATATAGGGATCTTCCAGAAAATTTGTAAAGGGAGATGATTTGGCAGAAAAAGTGTGGTTCAGGGGTATGTATTCCATCCTTGGAAAGTACACAAAGGTCATTGTATGGGTCCTTCGAGATCAAGGAACGAGGAGTACAGGGACGGTGACAAATTTCTATGTAACAATCTCCTTCTCCCTCATATTTATTATCCTCCACCATGTGAGGACATCGAGGCTTGCGAGGTTGAACATGCAAAGGTTCAACCAAATTGAGCCCTAACTCCTTATATCCCAATCTCGTTGGGGACATGCAACGAAAGATCGAGAAAGAGAAGACTAATCTGATACCACTAATCTAGATTTATGCAGGAATGCAATAAAATACAAAAATAAACATAAACATAGAGATGTAGTAGAAAATATACTTAATTTCATTAATATCAAATAACTGAAATAATCTTACAGACATAATGGAAATAAACTAACTCGGGCGATGGTAGCTAATATCTGAGAAGATGTGGTGGCTACATGCCTCTGAACTATGTTACAATGAGGCTCAAGGGACTTTTTATTATTGAAAAACATGATGAAACCCTAAAAAACCAAAACCATAACCCCACGAGATGTAACACCAAGAATTTGTGGGCCCCATTGAGGTTAGTTCGGCAGCCAACTTCTCAAGGTCGTAACTTGGTCATAGTATCTTCATTTGGCGCAGACGATATGTCTTCAGAAATATTTCTACGAGTACTACATATTTTTCTGCATGCCCCTACCTATTAACATGGGCCTTCAACCGACCTCAAAAAATTGCTTTTAGGGGGTCAAAAATGCTCTGTAAGTTTAGGACCTGAAAAAATGCTAAAAATAATAAATGCTGCTATAAACAAGGAAACCGATGAAATCGACTGGAGGTCTAGGTGGAATAGGTGGGTGGCCACCAATATCCACCTAGATCAAACTTAATTCTATATAGGATCTCCTTGATTATCTAGGTGTACTGAGAATTAATTCTTAATATGGGAAACATTCAGGTGCCCATTCTCTTATTTAAATGTTTTTGTAGTGGCCAAGTAAATTGATGAAATTGTTGCATAATTATATCGCTAATAATATATTTTTACGAGGTTTCAATTGAGACCATTCCTATACCTACTAGTTGAGTAAATTTTTCCCATAGGCATGTTCTTTCTTAAAGAACAATGTTCCATATTGTAGGTTGTATGCACTAGTTAATGAACTGATAGGTTGCATTGTTCTCTATGTTGTTATTGAAAAAAATATCAGGAAACACTAAGTCTATGAGGAACATTATTGTATGTTGTGTGAGAGTTTGAATTGCAACAATAAACTGTGTGTGTGCATAAGGTGAATTGTGGTCGAGAGATGATATTTTTCTTAGACTAATTGAGGGCCAAGTGTAGAACCAATGAAGCAGTGAAGTGCACAATGTAGAGAGGGGATATAGATCAGAGATGAAGGACATGTATGGGACAAAAAATTAGTTTCTTTATATTTTTTTGTAATTATTATAAGCCTCTATTTCTCAGTTTGAAAATTGTATGAAAAATAGGATAGTTGGTTGAAGCAGGTTGGGGCCTACTTCTATAAGAGGTTGGTGCCTCTTGGAAATTCATGGCTTGCTATTTTTAAGGGGGTTGGCACCTACTCTGAGTGGGTGCTCACAAATAACAATAAAAAACAACTTTCTAGTTTTCCCATTTGAGTTTCCATGTTAAATCTCTGTGTTTATGTGTGTTTGTTTCTCATGCGGATGATGTATGTTCATGAGAATGATTTACCTAGTTGCTTATGAATTTAATAATAAGTTATCATATTGATGATTTATAAGTTAAAAGAGATTAAAATTTAAAATTTACACCAATTACTGATTCACCCCCCCCCTTAGTAATTCCTTATTCCAAAAATTGGTATGAGAGCCTAGTTTCTTTAGGAACAATTTGACCACTAGAAGGTAGATCTATAATGAATCTTGTCTTGAAAAGAGAACCAAGATTCTTGCTCAAGTAGAATTCCAGTCTTTGATGGGTCAAATTATGTCTTTTGGAAAATTAGGATGGAAGACTATCTCATTTCCTAGGAACTGAAGTTTGTAGCTATGTGCTAGTAGATTACACTATCCCAATAACTTATCCTACAAACGAAGATGGTAAAAAGGTTTATGTGAACAATTATAAAGCTACGAATACCATTTTTTATGGTCTTGTTTAATATAAACTAGAAATGTTATGCATTGTAAGTCAACCGAAGAAGAATGGGACAAACTTAATAAGAGTTATGAAGGAGACGAGAAAGTCAAACAAGCTAAGCTCCAAACCTTCCAGAATGAGATATGAGAGCTTAAGGATGAATGGAGAATAAATCATATTAGAATATTTTCTCAGATTAACAAGGTAAAAAACATGATCAGAGGACTTGGTGAAGATATCAAAGAGGAAGTGGTTGTTCACTGTAAGGTAGATCTATAAGGAATCATGTCTAGACAAGAGAACCAAGATCCTTACTCAAGTAAAGTTATAGTATTTGATGGGTAAAATTATGTCTTTTAGAAAATTAGGATGGAAGTCTATGTCATGTTCTTAGGAACCAAAGTCTAGAGCTCTGTGTTAGTAGATTACACTATCCCAACAACTCCTCCTACAAATGCAGATGGTAAAAAGGTTTATGTGAATAATGCTAAAGCCAAGAATGGAATCCTATATGGTCTTAGTCAATCTAAACTGATAAAGGTTATGCATTGTAAGTCAACAAAGGAATTATGGGAAAAACTTAATAAGATTAATGAAGGAGATGACAAAAGCAAGCATAGCTCCAAACCTTCAAAGCGAGATTTCAGAGCTTAAGGTTGAATGAAGAAGAAGCATATCATAATATTTTCTAAGAGTTGATGAGGTAAAAAGCATGATCAAAGGACTTGGTGAAGATGTTGAAGAGGAAGTGTTTTTTTAGAAGGTATTGAGGTCTTTTCTTATGGATTCAATGCCACAATCTCAAACATTAAGGAAATGACAAACTTGAAAATCCTCACAATGGATCAGCTACCTGGTACTATCGTAACCTATGAGATGAGAGTGGGTAAAGTGAATATTGAACCAAAGGAGGAAACATTCAAGGTTTCTAGGAAGGATAAGGAGCACAAGTATCACCAATAATGTTTTAGTTGTGAATTTGATAAAGACCTAGCCCTTTTTACCATAAAATTGAAGCAAGGTTTAGGTAAGTATAAAGGAAAGATGCCCTTCAAATGCTTTGACTATGGAATCGTTGGAAATTTTGAATCCAAGTGTCCCTACAAAGAAACTTCAAAAAATAAAAAAGATCAAAAGCCCATAAACAAAGCTTGGAAATATCAAAATAAGTCCTTCAAGAAGAAGGGGCTCTACTCTAAAGAGGATAGATCTACATCATAATTTGATAGTGAGGTTTCTTCAAAAAGAGATTCAAATGAATTTTCTCTTATGGCACTTGAAGCTGACTCAAAAAACAAGAATGTATTAGACTCAGAGGAAGAAGAAGAAGGAGTAGTGGACCTATAAGGAGATCTCATGTAATATTCCCAATTAGTCATGAGCTAATTGGAATATTCAATTTTGTTTTATTGCTTTGTTTAAAGAATAAGAGGGCAAAGGAGGTCCAAAATTATCCTTAATAATGAATAAATCAATGCCAAATGTAAAAGAGACAAATCTTGGTAGCTTAATTAAAACACCCTTGGTGTAAAAGGGGCTGGATCACTTTGACTGGGTCAACCTTGACCAAATCAACAATGCTGTCATGGAGAGTGGTCATCAATGAGGGACAACGTAGTTTTAGATGGAGATGCTTTGTGTGAATGTAGTGATATTTTTGGATGGGGCTTAGGGTTTGCAAGCACATATTCTATTTAAGGAAGAGGATGGCAACGATATTGAGGAGGTATGTTGATATATGATTTTCTGAATATATGGTCTGTTTAGACATATATCTTTCTCTTGTTGTGTAGCTGAGAAAAGTGTTGTTTAGCATAGGGTGTTCCTGATCGGGAATCCCACCTCTTCCATTGAGGAGCTCTTGGAGAAGTCTTGCACTACATTGTCCACTATTTGGCTTAAGGCTAAGCTCCTTCTTTCAAGTATAGTGCAGATCCTATTGAGGGTTTGGTTGTTTTTTCAGGTTGCAGCAAGTGGTGATTAGATCTCTATATCTAGGCCATCTCATTGCTTATTTTCAGTGGAGGAGGATTCCTTTACATTGGGAGGACAATATTGAAGGCCATTGAGAATATTTTCAGATCTTGGCATTAGGCCAGATATATTTTGATTCCTACAGCACATTTTTCTTCCAGATCTGCATTATTTCGATAGGAGGAGTTGCAGGGTGGTTTGGCACATCATTTGGAGAGATGATTTTGAAGTGATGGGGATCTGGCCTTCACTTTGAGGATATATTGGAGGAGGCTATTTTATTGTTCATATCAGATCAGCCACACTTTCCAGATCTGTATTTTTAGTAGATCTATAGTCTTAAAACTCAAGTCTACCACTTGTACTTGGTGTTTTGCTGAAAACCCTTGAGGGGTAATTTAAAGGAGCTTGTATAGTGCATGGATCTGATATATATCTAACCTTTGAGGCACATATCAACTCTAGATCTGATGTATAATCATTTTTTGTAGTAGAGCTAATAAAATAACATTGTAAGGGTCTTAAAATTTTTCTACATGATTGCAACACCTCTTATTGAGGGATTTTGTTCATTAGAGGCTTGTATTCATTGTTATGCATCTTTTGGGCCATTTATTACACATATTTTTCTGTTGTAATAACATATGAAAGGTCTCCATATTTGCCTCTTGCTTATTAAATGCCGATCTGCAATATTTTTCCAACATTTTCCACTATATTACTGCTTTTCCCATTTGGGAATATTACAGTGGTATCAGAGCATAATCTTGGCACAACCTGTGCATTCTAAAAGCCAATATGTCATCTGAAGATGGAGAGAATGTTACTGATAGAGAGAAGAGGTATCAAAGAAGAAGAAATAGAAAGTTTGATTATACAAATGAGAAAGAAGACAAGGGTAAGACCCCTATATTTGGAGGTGAAGATGAAGAGAAGGAGCTCCCCAAGATCCTTCTTAGATCCATGCAAGACGTTGCTAGAGAGATCAAAGAGATGAGGATGGACAGATTCAAGGAATCCCCTAAAGGATTTCATCATGGAGAGGGCTTTGGCATGTCTCACCACTGGAAGGATCAACCAGTGCATCAACCACAAGTTTCCCAATGCTCTACCATGCCTACATTTTTGGTTGTGGGAAATGAAGGGTTTCAAGAGAAAGAATCCCTTGAAGACTATTTTATGGAGTATGAATCTCAAACTTAAAGATTCAAGGATCACTTGAGTTTTCAGGAAATTTTTCACATAAAGGACAATAGAGTACCAAGGCATCATCATAGAGGTGGTGGATTCATTCAGAATCATGATCGACACCACACTATGGGCAGATTATTTTTACCGAAATTTGATGGGTCATCCAAGTGTACTGGCAAATATTCGGTAGAAAAACTTGACATCTACTTTCAATTGAACAAGGTTCCAGAAATGGAGGCCATTAATATTGCAGTGCCGCACCTTGAGAGTGAAGCACATGACTGGTGGTTCCATGGCTTGTCTACATTGGGTCATGCCAATGTAACTGCATATTCAGAGTTCACTAGAAGTCTGGTGGAAAGGTTTGCTAGAAGAGATATTGAAGCAACATTCATGGGGCTTGCAAAGTTGAAACAATCAGGTAATTCAGAAACTTACATCTCTGAATTTTGAGGACTTTATGTTATGGTTCCTGATTTATCTGCAGCAAGAAGGGTGTACATGTTTATTAATGGGTTAGATGAACCTCTTCATGGGTTGGTTAAATATACCAAGCCCACTACCCTGCAAGATGCCATTGAAAAGGATATAGACCTTCAAGATGCCTTGCCAAAATCAAAGGAAACATTTCAGCATAAGCCCTCTTTTCCATCAAAGGGAAAAGAAGAAAAGGCTACTACTTCAAAGGAGAGTCAATATAAAAAACCTCTTGATGATGACGTCTGAAGAGATTTTAGAAGGAGGAATATTTGCTTCACCTGCCAAGAAGCTTGGGCTCCCGGACATAGATGTGCAACTAGAAAAGCACATTACATAGAGGTATTCTCAGATGATGTGGAGGAAAAATAAAAATAACAAGGGAGGAATCACAATGCTGGAGCAGCAGGAGATGATCCACCACCACTTGGAGGTGAGGATGGAGCAATTGCTCCAATTGGAGGCACTCTTGCATCATTAAGAGTGATACCCAACTATCATAAAACTTCCACGCAAGACACAAATTTGAATTTGTGGAGTGGAAGCAGGGATAAGATGACCACATCTATTATGCACATGAGGATGATCCATGAGACATCATTATCTTGTGGTAAACCACCTGGGAGACCACTTGATTCAGATTTGGTGAAAGATGTCTCACATCTTGATGCTCCATTCATAGATCTAGGAAGGAAGGGAGCATTAGAAGACCAACATACATCGCTGGAAGTCACGGGTGAGCTCAATGAGTAGGGATATATTCTTCCACTATCACCATTACCCACTCTCTCATCTCATAATGCACTGAGAGAAAATGCTGCAAGATTGCAGGAAGCCACCATGAAGGAGAAAGGAGACCATTCCTTCGTTATGGAGATTCAGAAGATGATCTCACTTGGAGCAAAATATTCCATACATGATAGAAGGTGGTGGCCATACATGCATGCTTTGATTGAATCAAGGAAGTATTGGATAGATGATAGCCTCCCATGGGAGACTAACTTTCAAAAGCCTCAATCTTTACTTGAGCATGTGCATATGCAAGAAGGGCAGCAAGGAGGGGATAGAAACCTTCCACCATATACCTTTTGCATGGGAGATGTCAAGGAGGAGAAAAACCATATGAAATACATTCTTTGTGATAGATCATCAACGCTGTCACTATGGGAGATTGATCCATATTGGAAATCCCAACTGTTGGTGGATTATTCCAAGGATCTTCACACATGCATGATACTTGATGACCAACTACATGAAGAGGGCTATTCAGTCTAAGAAGGAGTAATCTATTATCATGGTAGGATATTATTATCTAGAGCCTCCAAGCTCAAGGAGAAGTTGCTACAAAGAGCTTATGAGGAGTTCCTTTTCACCCACACATATTCCATGAGATTCTACAACAACATCATCAGAAGCTACACTTGGAAGGGATTTGAATAAGAAATATACTAGCATTTTCAAAGATGCATGAACCATGTGGAGTTGGGACAACAACATAAATCTATAAAGGAGTTAATTCAGCCACCTCTTTCTTCTTTTGAGAGGGGAGATAGATCTATGCACCACTCCATTTGTTTAAGGATAAATTTTGGTGAAGAAAATGCTCATGTAAATAATGTTTTATTAGATGAAGATATGCATTCCTTTACCATGTTTATGTAGGCCATAGCTCCAATAAGGAGCACTATACCATATAAAATTCATGGCCAACTTTGGGCCAAAAAAATTTCTGAACATGTCCACTCCCTTAGAGATCAAAGGGAAATTTTGTATCATGATGGGTGCACTCCTAAAGCACCAAACATATCTCACACTTTCAGCCATGGTGATATGACTTGGGCAGCAAGTAAGTGGTTGGGAAACCACTTAACACATCATGATCTAATGCAGTTAGGAGATTTACTGTGCTAATTCCACATGTGGGATTATGACCCACCTCCATATGCACAAATTTATATTTGTATGTATTTAATTTTGATCCCATACATTGATGATATACTTGTACTTTTTATGGGAATGTATGGAGGGAGGATGGGAGGTATGTATGTTCCCTATGGGATGGAGATTCTCCATGTTCATTATGCTACATGTTTTAGGGAGAACATTGGGAAAACCATGTTTGTTTCATTTGAACTATTGTCTCCTTATGGGATGGATTATTTGCATCTCATGAGAACTTTGGAGGAGAAATTGATGGAGGGATGGATTGGTGAAAACTTAGCTTATGAGGGAAGATTATCACATGTTGGTGTCACCAATGGAGGAGGAGAAGAGTTGGAGCACTCACCTTGTCAGTTGCTTGAGGACAAGCAACATTTGGGAAGGGAGGACTGTAATATTCCCAATTAGTCATGAGCTAATTGGAATATTCAAATTTTTTTTATTGCTTTGTTTAAATAATAAGAGGGCAAAGGAGGTCCAAAATTGTCCTTAATAATGAATAAATCAATGCCAAATGTGAAAGAGACAAATCTTTCCATCTTAATTAAAGCACCCTTGGAGTGAAAGGGGATGGATCACTTTGACTGGGTCAACCTTGACCAAATAAACAACGTTGTCATGGAGGAGTGGATATCAATGAGGGACAACGCAATTTTAGATGGAGATGATTTGTGTGAATGTAGTGATATTTTTGGATGGGGCTTAGGGTTTGCAAGAACATATTATATTTAAGGAAGAACATGGCAACCATATTGAGGAGGTATGCTGATATATGATTTTCTAAATATATGGTTTGTTTAGACATATATCTTTCTCTTGATGTTTAGCTGAGAAAAGTGTTGTTTAGCATAGGGTGTTCCTGATAGGGAATCCCACCTCTTCCATTGAGGAGATCTTGGAGGAGTCTTGCACTACATTGTCCACTATTTGGCTTAAGGCCAATCTTCTTCTTTCAACTACAATGCAGATCCTATTGAGGGTTTGGTTGTTTTTTCAGGTTGCAACAAGTGGTGATTAGATCTCTATATCTAGGCCATCTCATTGCTTATTTTCAGTGGAAAAGGCTTCCTTTCCATTGGGAGGATAGTAATGAAGGCCATTGAGCATATTTTCAGATCTTGGCATCATGCCAACTATATTTTGATCTCTACAATGCAGTTTACTTCTAGATCTGTGTTATTTTTGTAGGAGGAGTTGCAAGGTGGTTTGGCACACCATTTGGAGAGCTGATTTTCAAGTGAAGGGAATCTACCCTTCACTTTGAGGATCTATTGGAGGAGGCTATTTTATTTTTCATATCAGATCAACCACACTTTCCAGATCCGTATTTTTCGGTAGATCTGCAGTCTTAAAACTTAGATCTACAACTTGTACTTGGTGTTTTGCTGAAAACCCTCGAGTGGTTCTTGAAAAGAGCTTGTATAGTGCATGGATCTGATATATATCTAACCTTTTAGGCACATATTAGCTCTAGATCTGATGTATAATCATTTTCTATAACAAAGCTAATAAAATAACGCTGTAAGGATCTTCCAGCTTTTCTACATGATTGCAACACCTCTTATTGAGGGATTTTGTTCATTGGAGGCTTGTATTTCTTGTTATGAATCATTTGGGCCATTTCTTACACATATGTTGCCACTGTAATAACATATGAAAGGTCTCCATATTGGCCTCTTTCTTATTAAATGATAATCTGCAATATTGTTCCAACATTTTGCACTATATTCCTGCTTTTCCCATTTGGGAATATTACAACTCATCAATTCTCTTGATGAATTGAAGAAGGCCAGCAGAAAGAATGAGAAACTAGAAGAAAATTTTTTGTGAGCTGAAGAAGGTTTATATAATTCCAATAATGAGGAGTTTGTTTATCAAAGAGAAAAACTTGAAGAAGTCATTAAAATTAAATAAAACTTAGAAATCCTATTAGAATAAAAATAATAAACATGTGAAAACCTAGAGGAAGAGAATATGCTCTTGAAGCAAGAGCTAACCAAGAAAAAGGAGGAGATTATTTCATAAAAATGTAAAAGAGAGATTCCATCTCTGAAAGTCAAGTTAGATGAATAAAAATGGAAGGAAGAATCTCTAAATGGCTTGATTCTCAAATGGGAAGATAATTATCAAAATCTAGAAGCATAAATTATCTCTCTGAGGTATAGACCTTGAGAGGTCAATGATGGAGAAGGATCTGGAAAAAATATTTTCTGAAGGGATAGAGAAGTTAAACCATATTTTGAGCAGTCAAAGGCCTCCAGGGAACAAAACATGTCTGGGTTAGTCAAAATCACAAAAGCCTTTTACGAAAAATACAATATTCAGGTCCACATGATTTGAAGATCCCCAGAGCTATGAAAAAGTTCTTCAAGGAAGAATTAATGAAGATCAGAAAAATTCAAGTCAGTGGAGAACTCAATGCTGAAACAATAATGCAAAATTCACAATTAACTCGCACCATAGTGATGTAAAGTGGTCTGCAAAATGAAAAAGGTACCTGCAACCAGTTCAATCTCATTAATTATTAAATAGAAGGTACCCAAAAAAATTTCATGGTAATTTATATAAGTGTCATGCCTTTGGACATAAAGCTATTAATTGCATAAGTTTCAAAGTTGAAAGAGATGAAAATTTCATATATAGAAATTATTAGAATTCTAGAAATCAAAACTCATTCCCTACGAATAAAAATTCATTCTCTCTTATGATGAATGAATTTGAATGCTTCAAGTGTAATAATTTTTGGCACAAGGAAATTTAGCGCAAAATAAGGCTTGAGAACTCCTTTAAATAACAACACACTTGAAAACTAGGTTTCCTCAAGGACAAGAAGAGTTAGAAACAAAAGAGTGGGAAAAAAATGGAGTGTGGAATTTCTCTATCTATGCATGATCAAGAAAATATATGGTATGTGGATAGTGGTTGTTCCAATCACATTATTCAGGATAATAGTAAATCATTGTCTTTAAAGGAAAGGGAAAAAGGACACAATGTTGCCTTTGGAAGCAATGCTCCAACAAGAATTAAAGCAAAGGGAATATTTAGTCTTGATGAAAATACCAAGGCTTAGAATGTGTTGTATGTAGAAGGAATTAAGAAATTTTTTCTCAATGATAATGGCTACAATGTGACCTTTTAATCCAAATATCGTGAGATCCAAAAAGAATAAAATGGAAGATAGTGGGAAAGGAAGTTGGGACTTCCAATAATGTATATGTTTTTGATGACTCTAGAGTGAACTGCTACCTGAGTAAAAAAAATAAAACTTGGTTTGGCAAAGAATACTTGGTGATATAAATTTTGACATCCTAACAAAAGTTAGCAAGACAAAAGTTGTAAGAGGATTTCCAAGATTTTCAAAGCCTGATAAATCTATCTGTAAGTTCCATCAATTTGGAAAGAAAACAAGGAATATGTTCAAAACAAAGGAGTTATCAACCTATTAAACTCTAGAGCTGATTCACATAGTTATCTATGGCCCAAAAAGGGAAAAAAATCCAAGAAGAGAAAGGTACTTTATTTTATTTAATGACAATTTTACCAGAGCCATTTGGATAGTGCTCTTGAAATAAAAATTATAAACTCTAAAAAATTTCAAGATATTGGAAGCTCAGGTTGAGAATGATAAATATATAAAGATCAAATTCTTGAGATCAAATAGAGTTGGATAATTCACTTCAAGAGAGTTTGAAAAGTAATGTGAAGAGCATGGAATAAGGAAGAAATGCTTAGTAGCAAGAACTCTACAACAAAATGGAGTGGTAGAAATAAAGCAAAAAACAATTCAGGAGATGGCCAAAACTATGATGTATGAGGTAGATCTTCCAAAATCCTTTTGGGGGGAAGTATCACAAGAATATATATATTTATCAAATAAAACACAAATATAGGCTAACACTGATAACACTCCCTATGATTTATGGAAAGGGAGAACAACATCAGTGAAACATTTCAAGGTGTTTGGAAACAAATACTATATCAAAAGAAATGATAAAAATATTTGAAAGTTTGATTCTCGAGTTGATGAGGGGATATTTATTAGGTACTCCATCAAAATTAAAAAATACACGTGCTTCAACAAGAGGAAAACAAGTTTTGAAGACTACATTGATATTGTAGTGGATGAAATTAAGCCACAATCAGAGCCATCTAAAGAATATGAGAACTTGGATGAAGGAGAAATTTATGCATAGAAACTCTTAGAATAGGAAGAATAAGTAGATGACAAAGATGAAGCAATACGTACGACAGAGAGGCCCAAAACTCCTTCTAGGTATGTGTAAAAACTATACCCTAGAAGTAAAATTATTCGTGATCATAAGATCAATGTTCAAACCAGAAGAAAATTCCTTGGCATTTCAATCTATGCTAATCTTGCCTTTGTATCACAAATCAAGCCCAACATTCCGAGTAATACAAGTGGAGACAAGTTATGGGTGAAGGAAATTAATGAAGAATTGGACCAAATTAAGAATAATGATACTTGAGAGCTTGTCGCTATACCCAAAAATAAAAATGTTATATGTTCCAAATGGGTCTTTAAAAATAAACTAAATGAGAAAGGTAAAGTGATAAGGAATAAATCACAACTATTCTGCAAAGGGCATGCTTATATAGAAGCAATATATTTTGAATAAAGCTTTCCCCTATTGCAAGATTGGAAGCCCTCAAAATGTTTCTTGTCTTTGCTAGTCATAAGAACATCAAAGTATACAAGATGGATGTGAAATCGACCTTTCTCAATGATGTTCTAAAGGAAGAATTATATATAGAACAATTGGAAGGATTTATGCTCTCAAAGAATGAAGATTATGTATGCAAACTGAAAAAGGATTTGTGTGGCCTCAAACAAGCCCCTAAAACTTGGTATGAAAGATTGGACAAACATCTCCAACAACAAGGGTTCAAGAGAGGAACTGCGAGAAAAAACCTATATATAAAATATGTAGATGATCATTTATTGGTTGTTGTGGTGTATGTAGATGATAACATCTTTGGAAATGACTTGGAATAGTTGTAACACTAATTTCCTATGTTTATGTAGAAAGAATTCGAGATTTCCATGATAGGATAACCATCCTTTCTCGAGCTAGAAATATCTCAATCTAAGATGACATCTTCATATCCCAATCCAAATATTTTAAAGGAACCCTGAAAAAATTTTAGATGGAAGAATGAAAGCTAGTTAGTACCCCCAAGGTTACTAGTTTTAAGCTATGTAAAGAATATTAGACACCTCTAGTAAATCATACAGTCTATAGATAGATGATTGGAAGCTTGTTGTACCTCACAAACTCAATACCATACATTATGCAAGAAATTGGTTTGGTGGATAGATTTCAAGCCCACCCTTGTGAAAGCCAAGTTATTGTTGTAAAAATAAGTTTCAAATATTTTCAAGGCACAATAGACTATGGGTTGTGGTATGCTAGAAGCAGATATTTTAAGCTAAAATATTATACCGGTGCTGATTGGGTAGGCAATATTGCTACAAATAAAAGTACCTTTTGAGAAACATTCTTTTTGGGAGATTGTATGGTGCATTGGGTTAGAAAAAAACAAGAATATCTCTCATTATCAACAATTGAAGCAGAGTACGTTGTTGCAACCACCTATTGCACACAAGTTATTTGGATGAATCAAACCTTAAAGCACATCAAGATAGAGCTTACTAGTTCAATTACAATCATGTTTGATAGTACTAGTGCTATCGACATCTCTAACAGTCCTGTCATATATTGAAAGACCGAGACATTCAAATTAAGTTTCATTTCTTAAGAGATCAGTTTGCTGCTAATGTTGTTCGACTTGAGTATGTGGCCACAAATTAGAAACTTTCATATCTATTTGCAAAGCCACTAGAACGAGAACCATTTGAGTATATTAGGAAACAAATAGGAGTTATTTATCCTACATCTAAATGAATCATCTTGAATGAGTTGTGGAAGCTACTCAAATTTTTAATTTAATTAAAGAGTAGGTCGCAAAGGTTCAGGGGTATTTTTCTTCATTAGGTGCATCCTTTTCCATTGATATCAAATGGAGAGAAGAATTCCTTGAGTGGGATTATTATTAATGTCAAGGGGAGTGTAGAGATGGAGAAACCATGTTTGGTTTTAGGGGGAACTTGACCTATTTCAATCAATTCCAGAGGGGTAGCTTGTTGAGCATAATTTTGAAATTGATGTCAAATGGATAAGGATGGAAGATGCATGATGTATCAAGCTCAGGGGGAGGTCTGACCATAAGAAAATGTCTCAGTTTGAGAACCCCAAAAGGATGCAAATGCACACATAAGTGGATCCCTTGGGATGATGCAAGCCCGGGGTGATGTCAGCCCAGAAGGAATTCCTTGGAAGAGAAAAGGTGCAGTGCAAAAGTGAATGTTTGGGATGATGTACGAAAGGGAGACATGGCACAAGGAGAATATGGTGAAATATTTAAATGGCTTGGGACCCTTATTTATTTTTTAATAAAGGAAATCAATGTAAAAACAAGTCCCAGGTGTTAGCACTCGTTTTGATTTCTTTGAAAATTTCCCTCTCCGTCATTTTATTTGGCCTCTAGCTCCTTATGCTTCATTTTCCAAATGCTAAATTCCAACGCAAAAGAAACCTCACCCCCCACAACAAAACTTTAATATATATCATATATTACAAATATGATATCATATATTTTGTGCATTTAACTGCATTGAAACCCTTACCTTTTTATCGCAATTCGCTTATCGCAAATCCAAACTTCATTTACAAAACAACTGTTGTATCCCAAAAACCTTTCCATATATTATATTACATATGATATATGTAATATCATTACCGCACACCCATATCACTTTTCGCAAATCAAACTCTTTCCTTTTAGCACTTCAGCACGCATTGCAAAACATACTACTTCGCATATCGTCGAATATAGAAATTTTCACTTCGCTAACCTTTAATCCTTGTGGTCGTTGCATATCTTATCACATGCGATGTGCAATATTTATCGCATCGCATAGATTTAAAATTATGGCTCTTCACAATTGCATCCCCTCCCGCTTATGTCTTATGCTTCAACACTTTCATTTCCCCAATTATGATACAGTGGGACCCTTCCCGCCACGTCACCTCCGTTCTCGTCACACATCCCACTTCACGAGTTTTAGCCTTTAACTCCAGTCCCTCATAACATAAACCTTAAAACTTGCGATGTGAGATATTGACGTGGATGCAATGAAGTTCAAAGCTGAAAGCCTAAAGGATTTCAAGTCCGGGTGAATGAGGTTTTTACAATGTTTTATGAAGAAATGGATAAACACGACAGAATGACTCAGGTAGGATAAGACCCGACAAAGAGCGAAGGGCATAGTAATGTTGAACATCACGGTAATAAGGAGATAGACACCACGGGTCAAGTCGGGCAAAGGGCGTTCATACAGAACTATGATGATATAACAACAAGAATGGAAAAGAGCAGTAAACGCGGCCAACACAACAATCAGATCTGTTGAATCAGCTAGCCCAACACCATATTTATTTATCCAGTAGCATTTTTCTGAAGAAGCAGGACCAAATGTCAGATTTATTCAATCATAGCCTCTTCGTGATCGCAAAAGGAAAGGAAAAATGGAAGAGTTTCTCTAAAACAGATTTCTGCCAGTACTCTCAGCACCAACACGTTTCCGCGAGGCGTCAGGAAGAATTCAAGGAACAACCACATGTCACTTTCACTGTTGTTTACACTTTTTACGGAGTTGGTTGCGCTAGAACGAAGGAGGAGTCTTCCTATAGGCTGCCACATTAAAAAACCACTTCGAATTGTTGGCCTTGATGTTGTTTATTTTGTTTATGTCATAACACTTTGTATTAAAGTTTTAGGATAAGCCTCATCTCTTGCACGAGATCGTAATAATGTTTGGGAACAGGTTTACTCCTTTTGTGGGGATGAAAGTTTTATATTTTTGTATATATGTGACAAAATTCTATGAGATAGGGGGGAGATGGTTGGAGGCACAGGACCTAGTGCTCTGGCCCTGTTGCTGATCTTCATGCTATTCCTGAAGTTGTGTATTGTTAAACTCATAATATATTCCAGTTACACTCTTAAGGATTCAAATAATCATATGGTGTGTGTATTGTCACCCCTTTTGTTTTTACATACTTTATCTGCCTTTCCAAATTTATCATAAAATTTCTATCTTATGTTTTTATTAGTCTTATGAACCTCTAAGTCATATGGATATGTTTTGTAAGTCTTGTTCCAAGCTTTCCTGATTCAGTATAAATTGAAGAGTGTTCATAAGCATTCTTTGAGGTGGAATTAAACCTTGTTTCATGTTTTTGTAAGTCTTTTGATCTAGCATGCATGTTAGTCTGTTTTTGTTAGTCTTGATTCACCAAGCATTCCTGATTCATGAGGTCATGTTAGTCAGAAGCATTCCTTGTAATGGGATTCTTTAAATGTAAAGTGAGATTCTTGTAAGTCTTTTAAAAGCATTATTTCACTCTACAATTCAGATATGGAATTTGTGTCATTTTTCCTCCTAGTAGTGGATTTATGTCCTACAGACCCACTGTTGTTCTTCCACTCTTCTAACCATCAGGCTACAAACTTAATTTTTCTACCACATCATACGCCAGTGCCCTCATATGTGTCAAAGCCTTTTATCTATTCAAAATTCCTTTCAGAGTGCTTGATATCCAACCACTTTCAAAAAAACTCAATCAAATCATAAAAAATTTCCCTCGAGCTTAAAATGTGTCTGGTTAGGCGCTTGATGCAATCCAAGTGCTGATTATAGTGCCAACACTAGGAACCCGTTCCTCTCTCCTCATTGGCAAACATGTGGTAATATTCTATTGACATTTTTAGGTGGTCAAGTGGGTGAAATATGGGTGATACGTGTTACCACTCAAGGAGTAACTCCATGGAAATGTGATGCAAGAATGGCATCATCCTAGAGGCTTTTCCTCGAATGGTTTAGAAAGGGCACAAGAAAAATATTCCAGAATGACTAAGCATTGGGACACAAATGCACTATTATGACATTGAAAACTCATCTAGGTTGGTGTTTAATTGTTTCAGGAGAGTTGTTGAGCTCCCACTCGGAAATTTCATCCTAGAGCTTTGACCTCGAAAGGTTTTAAAAATAGCGCAAGAGAGGGAGCTCCAAGATGACTAAGAAATGGGATATAGTGGAATTACAATTAATTCTGTCATGGTTTTGATTGACCAATGTGCATGGATTGTGACCCTACGCTAACATGTCATCCTTGAGGGAAGCCCAAGGGCCAAGGTAGAGTGCCAATATTTGGTCCTGTGTGCATTTTGAAGACCAAGGGAATGAGAGCTCCTATGAATGGTAAAATGGTTCCCTAGGGGCTAGAACTCAAAGGGGCTCATCAGGAAGTCTAGTGACAACTTTGGGGCATGTTCGTGTGTTTTTTATGACCAAGGGCCTTCAGGCTTATTATAGTTAAAAAGAGGCATGGGGGCATACAACTTGTAAATATGGATGAGTCAACAACTTTAATAAGCTTCCTTCTATATTTGGGAATTATGCCAAAGTTGGCTATTCACCATTGGTGGAATAAAAAAAGGTTTGAATGGGCCGACATCTCTTTGGAACTATATTATATACTTGGAACTTATGCAATATTTTGGTTCTCACCCCTTTTGGAAGAATTAGCATTGAATTATTCGACAACATTTGATGACTTCAATGAACAGTGCACCATAGGCATTAATAGAACACTGCTTGAATTAAAGAGTTCAATGCCTAGTCAATAATGGTGAAAGAGGAGAATTGAGATATAAATAAACAAGAAGGCATGAAGGACCACAATCTACAAAAAAGTATTGGAGAGCCATGTTATATATATGAGCATAATTCAATATAGGAACTCCTTGAGTATGCAGGTGGAATGAGAATTAATTCTCTGTATGGGAAACATTTAGGTGCAAATTCTCTTATTTAAATATTGTTTCAGTGGCTAAGTAAATTGATGCAATTGCTACATAATTAAATCACCTATAATAGAGTTTTGCAAGGATATAATTGAGACTATTCCTATACCTACTGGTTGAGTAAATTATTCCCATATTCATGTTCTTCATTGAATATCAGTGTTCCATACAATAGGTTGTATGTGTTGGTTAATGAACTAATAGGTTGAATCATTCTCTGTGCTAATTTTGAACAAAAATATCAAGAAAAATTGAATCTTTGGGGAGAATTGTTGTATGTTATGTGAGAGTGTGAATTGTGGCAAGAAACTATGTGTGTGCATAAGGTGAATTGTGACTAAGATTTGATATTTTTCTCAAACTAATTGAGGGTTTACTGCAAAAAAAATGAAGTGAAGTGTGAAGTGTAGAGAGAGGATATATAACATAGATGAAGGAGTTGTATGTGATATCGGATCAAGTTATTTATATTTCTGTGTAATTGTTGTAAGCCTGTGTTTCTTAGTTTGAAAATTGTATGAAAAGTAGGAAAATTGGGTAAATCAGGTTGGGGCATGCATCTATAAAAGGTTGGTACCTCTTGGAAACTTGTGACTTGATATTTTTAAGGGGTTTGGGGCCTCCTATGAGTGGTTGCTTACAAACAACAATAACAAAGAACTTGGTGGTTTTCCCATTTGGGTTTCCTCATTAAATATTTGTGTCTATGTGTGTATGTTGCTCACGTTGATGATGTATGTTCATGAGAATGATTTACCCTGCTTCTTATGCATTAGTGATTGCTTCGTTAAAAGAGATTAAAAGATAAATTTACACCATTTAGTGATTCACCCCGCTCTCTCATTAATTCCTTATTCTAGAAAATACATCTTCTCAACCTATGGAAATAATTAAATTATCGCAAGCATTTCGTCTCATTTTTTTCTATGAGAACTGAAGTGGACACATTTTTGTTTTTCTCATTCTAAAGGTAAGATGTATGTTAAGAACTTAGAAAACAAAATATATATTTTAGATGCATACCCATGGTACATTTAAGGATTCTATTCTTTGTTTATTTATTTTTTATTGTTCAACTATCTCCACTGATATCATATTATTAATGTATAAACATAGGAAGAAACTACAAAAATATATCATAAAGTGAGGATATGAACAATTTTTATATAAAAATGAAAATCTCATGCCATTTGGGCATCTCTTTAGGTGAAAATAAATCTGAAATACTAAGAATATATATATATATATATATATATATATATATATATATGATATTATTGACTTTTTTTTTTTTTTAAGCTAAAACACTATAATATTATAATATTACTATTTTGTATTATACTATTATATTATATAATAGTAAATATCTCTAGCCACACACACACACACACACACACACATATATATAAGTTAATGTTATATTAATTCTGAATTATTAAACCTAACATTATACTGAATTTGATAATACTAATATAACAAAGGCCCCAAGCTAAGTTGGATCTCAAATGATGTTGATATTATATTTCTTGTTGAAACTTGGGAGCACGAAGAATCTAAGGTCCCTAACATAGATGGCTTTGCACTATGGTCTACTTGGAACAAGCGATCCTCCTGTAGAGGCATTGGGGGCATAACTTGCTACATTAAGAATAAAATCTCCCCCCATGCTAGGATTTATAAAAAAGACCCTTACAACCAATATAGTTGGATTAAGATTACTGACATTAATGATAAAAAGACCCACATAGCAATATTTTATTTCCACCCCATTAATTCTAGCTTCTATAAGAAAAAGAATCTAGATAAAAATAGTCCTTACAATGGTTTAGAGAATGATATTTCTAGCCTAAGGAATGAAGGTAATATCCTTTTAATGGGTGACTTTAATGCTCAAAATTCAAGAAACCAAGCTATTCTTCTAAGAAATCATTCCAACCCCAATCCTCTTTGGTTCGACGAAGACCTTACTTTGGCTAGCCGATACAAAAGGATCTCCGAAGACCTCGGGGATAATTTGTTTGGGTTGGAGCTAGTCAAGCTCTGTAGTGCTCAGGATCTAATAATTTGCAACGGTCTAAAGAAGTGGCCCAATTCTAGCCAGATGACCTGCATCCATGGTCTTGGCAGCAGCGTGGTAGATTATGTTATTTCCGATCTCCCTTTATAC
The DNA here is from genome assembly GCA_034641835.2 of Pinus albicaulis. NCBI lineage: Eukaryota > Viridiplantae > Streptophyta > Pinopsida > Pinales > Pinaceae > Pinus > Pinus albicaulis. Next base: position 377,807,375 of record CM076572.1, read on the forward strand.
AATGAAATAATAAATTTTGACATCTTAGACGACCACAAGCCTGACTCTGATCATAGGCCTTTACTCATAACTCTTAATTTTTTCGTGCATAGAGATTCCATTGAAGATAATCCTTATAGTCAAAAGAACTTAATCTTTGATAGAAATAAAAACGATCTCTTTCTAAATGAATTAAAAACTAATTTTCTTCCTTTATCTAGTATAGACAACATAGATGACCTCTATCATAATTTTACTACAACCCTCTCATATTCTATTAACAAGTTCTCAATTGAGGTCTCAAGTAATAAAAGAAATAGCAAAACCAACCCATGGTATGAAAAAGATTGTGAAAGTGCGAGGAGAGCAATTAAGGAAGTTGTTGATGAATCTCTCAAAATTGACAAGATAAAAATCTACAAAGCCCTAACTAAAAGGAAAAAAAGGCAATATATTCATAAAAGACAAGAGAATCTCTTACACCTCTCTAAGGTGGCTCCTAAGAAATTCTGGAGGCAGATTCTAACTAGGAAAACTCAAGATAATAATAAAATTTCTTTACAGGACTGGAATTCCTATCTTAAAAAGCTTTATGAATCTCCAAATGCTAGGGATAAATTTGAAACGCTGCTCACAACGAAAGAATTTTTCTCATTAGAAGACATTGATTTTGGGGTTAAACGCCTGGCAAATGGGAAAGCTAAAGACATTGAAGTTTACCAGACAGAAATCTTAAAAATTGGAGGTCCTGTCCTCATCCCCCACATCCACAAGCTTTTCAGCCAAGCGGTTAAGCAAGAGTTCCCTAAACCTTGGACTCAGAGCCTCACTATCCCTATTTTTAAAATTGGGGATACAAATAACCCCTCTAATTATTGGGCAATTATGATCAGCCCTCTCTTAGCCAAGTTATATGGTATTATTTTGGAAAAGAAGTTGAGCATTTGGCTTGAAAGTGAAGGTAAGCGGGCTAAAGGCCAAGCGGGTTTTAGAAGGCAGCACTCAACAACAGACCACCTCGTTATGCTTAGGATCATTGTGGAGGAATGCCACAATGATAAATCCAATCTCTTCTGTTGTTTTTTGGAATTTAGAAAGGATTTCGATACGATTCTTAGAAACAACCTATGGAATAGATTAGAAGAACTAAATTTTCCTTTCGAGCTAAGAGCAGCTGCTATAAGGTTATATGAGAATGTAATTGCCAAGTTAAAGAGCAATGAGGGGTGGTCGAAAGATATCAAGTGTAATATCATAGTTAAACAAGGTTTCCCCCTCTCCCCTACCTTATTTGGCATTTACATCGATAAGCTAGAAGGTTGTTTAGAGGAAGCAGGATGTGCTGGCACAATCTTAGCTGAGATAGTCATCATCCTTCTTCTCTATGCTGACGATATTGTTCTTCTCACAAGGTGCCCATCTGATTTTGATAAGAAACTTGGACATCTTAAGGATCTCTGCTCTACAATGGGTATGTCTGTTAACACTGAAAAAACAAAAGTCATAATTATCAAATCCAAGAAGGACACTTACACTAATTTTATGTATGACAATAGTAACTTGGAGGAAGTGTCTTCTTACAAGTACCTAGGAATTGATATTCATCACAAGCTCAACTGGAACTATAGCATTCAGAAAAGGATTAATGGGGGGTGGAAAGCTTATTTTGGTCTTGAAAATAATTGTAAAACGGAAAACCTCGTAATGTGGGATAGAAATAAGTTCCTCTTTGAAACTTTAGTCATTCCTGTTATCTTATATGGATGTGAGGTTTGGGGTTGCAGCATCTCTAGAGAATACTGGAGAAATATTGAGAAAATCCAGAAGCGTTTTATAACGTATAACCTTAAAATTAAAAGCAATACACCCTATCTTATTCTCCTTATAGAAGTGGGTCTTTCCCCTATCGAGAGCCTAGCTATGAATAGGCTTCTATTGTACAAGCACAAGCTCAATAACATAGGAGACCATAGACTGCCTAAGCTAGCTTTAAATTCCAGCCAAAACCACCTAAGGCTTAAAAGAGGTTGGTATAAAGACACCAGGGCCTGGTTAAATCATTGGGAGATCGACGAGAATGTTGCATTGCAAAACATTAATAACATTAAAAAATTATTACTTCTAAGTTCAAAGAAAAAATGTGGTGTGAGAAAGATCTAGCAGCTAAAATAAAATTAATATATTATAAGGAGGTCATAAACCCCACCCTATAAGATCAAAAGTATCTCTCTGTTTTAACTAGCTCAAAGAAGAAAATTAATAGAGTGAAGATTACAACGAACTCTCATGAGCTCCATAGTGAAACATGTCGTTGGACAGTTCCTAAAACACCATAGATGGAAAGGATCTGCCATCTTTTTGAGAATATGAACATCGAGGATGAAAATCAATTCCTCTTAGGGTGCCCCGTGTACAACCACATTAGAGCTCAATTTCATAATATTTGTTGCAATACTAACCTTCCTAGCCTTTTAAGATGTCAAAATTATAGTGAGCTCAGGAGACTTCTCTCCAAGCTTTTCGAGCATAGGAATAAAATCTTAAATCATACTAAATAACTCTTTTCTTTAGGTTCGAGAGACCAAATATTGGTCTTAGTGGATGTTAACCATCATCATCATCAACAACAACAATATGTTAATATTAAACCCAATATTAAATTAAAATTATTTATGTTATTCATATACCTAAACATGGAGTCATCTCTCAAATTACACCAAGGGAAAAATTGATAAAAATGTTTAAATATGTCCTTGATAGCAACCTTCACCTCTTTTTTCTATCATTTAGAAGTTTATGATCAATAAACTCTTCATAAATTCCATGAAAGAAGCATTACCTTCATCTCCAAGACATACAACAACCTTATCTCACTTAAATAACACAATAAGATGTAAGATATCTAATTTAATATCATGTAAGATATCTAGCTTATATTAAATCTAATATCATAATATCATAAAGAATTAGTTATAAAATAATCATCATATAATGTAATCATTAATATATACTAATAAGTATAAATCACCATTTATTTATAGTTCAATTATATAAATTAATAAATTATTATTTTATCTTAAATGTATTTTGTATATGACACTTTTATTGTTGAAATAGGCATTAAGTGAAGCAACAACCAAATTTTTATCTTTTATGATATTATAACTAATTATAAAATAATAACAGTTGTAAAATAATCATTATATAATGTAATCATTAATATATATTGATAAGTGTGAATCATCATTTTTTTATATTAATGATGTCAATTGATAAATAATAGATAATTATTATTTTATCTTATATATAAAAAATATTCAATAATAAGTATTTTGTCATATATATTTTATATGTGTATTTTTGTTGTTAAGAGAGATATTAATTAAAACATTCAAATTTTTACTATCATAAATAATTACAATATAATAATAGTTATAAAATAATAATTATTTAATGTAATCATTAATATATATTGATAAGTGTGAATTATCATGTTTTAGTATTTTTTTTTTCTTAAAATTAAAAAAACCTTATATATTGTATGAAAGTAATAAATTAATAAATAAGAAATATTTATTATTTTATATTATATGTGTTTTATATATAATATTTTTGTTATTAGGAATACGATTTCTGTGATCCATAAATTAATTATCAAATCTTTCGGTGAAAATCACAAAAGAGAATTTTGTGTCAAAATTCTCTATTGTGATTTTCACCGAAAGATTTGATAATTAATATTTTTGTTGTTAAAACATATGTTAAGTGAAGTTATTATCAAATTTTTACTTCTATTTATTTTTTTTGTTAAGAAATGCATAAATAATAGTGAGTAGTAACTACTAGTAAATATGGGTGATTCTGACTTTTAGCTATTTATACTTATTTATGAACACTACAATATCTCCCTTCTCCTAAATATTTATTAAACAGACATTCAAATGTTTACACAATTTTTTTTATAGATAATAATTTAAAATTTAAAATAATATATATATATATATATATATATATATATATATATATATATATATATATATATATATATATATATTCTTGAATTGATATAATAATATCTTTATTTATTTTATTATTATTATAATGGATACCTTGTTAATAATTATATGGAAACATTGTTAATAACTAATGTATTGTTTCAAACGGTCATGTATTTTGGAATGACTTTAATTCGTCGTTTCTATTTATGTGATATTTATTTTTTTGGTTTAAAATAACTATAAATTTTGTATGATATCATAGAAAAAAGAGAATAGTATGTATTTCTATTATGTGCACTAGAAGAACTATGTTTTGACCTACTATGACTCGTATTATCCACTGAGATGTGGATCCTATAAACTGCTATTTCCAAAATATTACAAAACATGAAAGAATAATCCATTATCATAAGAATTATTACGAGGGGTATATATGGTGATAGGGGGGCTTGTGTCTCCTTCATAATAAAAAACTTTAGATTAGCTAATACTCAAGCAAATTTTGTCACCTTGGTGTCTAGTTTCCTTGATTTTGAACTTCATTAAGATAGAGAAAAATTTCTTATTGTTCCTTAGATATCTCCACTAAGATCTTTCCCATAGTCATTTTTATTTGTCTGTAAATTCCTATTGAATGCAAGCATTTTTTATATCTGGTACTCATGGTACATATATTAGGGACCTATTATCCACTTAGTCTAAGTGGAAAGAGGGTCTCATTAGAAAGGAACCTACGCTTAACTCGAGTCTCTTCCTCTCCATTTTTTATTTCTTGCTAAACTACTTGAGGATTCTTAGTATGATAGATCTTGGTAGAAGTTTTCGTTGCATCCCATGCCCTTGAGGTGGAGGGTCTTATGCCATTGTTTCTTCCTCATATGTTCCTTGAGCCTTTGCTGACATGATTCTTAACAAAGGAGACCACAAATAACCTATTGAAAATATGTAAGGCAATATCTCCTGCCAAGAAAAAGAGGGTGTAGAGAAAGGAACCAATCAACCTTATCAAGGATATACTATCTCTACAGTGGATCAAACCCTTAGCTTGCTCTACCCATGACATAAAGTTGACCTAAATTAAGAAGTTAAGAAGTGACCAAATTTCATCTAGTGTGATGTAGGGGCATCATAAAACAAAATTGAATGAGATAGTCAATACTTTTTACTAGAGGAGTTGGTTCCTCAAAGTGTGGATTTGGTTAGATTAGGAGAAATTTTATTTTTCCTTGTAATCTAGCAATTTTATATTTTTGTTAATTTATTTGAGAAATTCGAGAGAGCTTGGATTTTGTAGCAAAAAATAGATTTTAGATCCACTTTTCATTGATCTGGAAGGAACTTGTTTATGCAATTATTCATATATTGAATTAATGAAAAGAGGGAGAAGACGTAGAGAAGTGTGTGTAATATAGAACCGAAAGAACTTGAGGGTCGAGAAGGGCCACAAGACATAGAGGGATTTGAATGTAAATCAAGTGGATAGGGCCTTTGTAATTTGCATGTGCATGTTAATAAAGGAAGAATTTCGTTGCGAGTGAGGAGAGAAAGAATTATTTTGCAATTAACCAGTCCTTTTGCAATCAAGTTTTCACATTATGTATGTTATTAGGCTCACATAGCTTTGTATATAAATTTATTTAGTATTATAGCATTAGCAATTTGAGAGTCATTTATTGACAAGGCCCGAGCAACACACACACACACATATGCCAGAAGGGTTGCAGGAGTGTCGTGAGGCCGAATATATATAAGAGGAGTAGAATTCTATATAAAATGAGAGTGTGGTACTTGATATTTATTTTCAACTCTAGAAATTGCTAATTGCTGATCCTTTGCTTGAAAAAAGCTAACCTAGTGGGTCTTTCCCAAAGGTTATACGTCGACGATTTTATTATATCTATTTTTTTAAAATTTGAGATCTTATGGTTGGGTTTATGTAGCTTTGATTGGAAGACAAAGGGTCCCACCCAAAGGTTTTCATAGGAGGTTTTACCCCGATGATCTCATTAAGTTCAAAGTTTGAGTATGTCTGGATGTTGTGAGCGGGTTGGTCCTACCCAGAAGTTCCACCCAAGTGGATTTCATAAGTTTTTTCTCCCATATTGTGAGGCTACTAAGGTTGGGTGGACAATGTTAAGAGGAGACTTGAAGCAGGTCCCACCCAACTCCTCTGTTGGGAAAAATACTAAGGGGGGGGGGGTGTGAATCAATATTTAAAACTCATAATGACTTTCATTTTTCTTTACTGAATTCTATACGTGAATTTACTTAAGCCAACTAACGTATGTACATGAATTTCATTCAAGAAACTAGCGTATGCCCAAAGAACTTATAATTCAGCTAAATATTCAATAACTTTACTTAGACCAGTGCATTAATGATTCATCAAACATTTAGTAAGAAGTAAACACATGAAGTAAGAACAAAATAAACCATCACACATAAGCAACACACATGAACACCGGGATTTAAGGTGGAAACCCAATGTGGGAGAAAACCACCGTTGTTGTCTTTTTTGTCTTCAATATTTATTATATATAAAACTGGTTACAATATTGTACTGGTGCAGACTCATAATAGTGCCTAGGCACCCACCTGCAGAAGGCTGAAACCATCACTTGTTCTCCAGCTGCTACTGGAAGGGAGCTCCAACCCCCTGGTCTCGTTTACCAGCCACTGATGGAAGGGAGCTACAACCCCCTGATATGATCACCAGCTCCTACTGGCAGGAAGCTTCAACTTCCTCGTTGAAGGCTCCAGCCCTCAGCACCACCACGGACCATGTTGCATAAATTTTCACACTAAATCCAACAGTTTCAACACAACACAATTTGTAGATCAACTAAAGTAAATATCAACCCAATTCAAACAAAACGATGAGATCACATTAACTAGACCACAAAACTGAACAAAAAATATTGCATCATCACATAGAATAAACTACAACCTTGACAATTTTTATGCCAAAATATGTAAGCCATTATTGCTAAGGAAACCTGGAAGCCATTATTTATGTGGTGCAACCTTCATATATATCTCAATATACCAAAATTTAGAATTCTAACTCAGTCAAAAAATTCACCAAAGATATTTTGAAATATTTTGTCAGCTTACAGAACCATCATACAATTAGTAGCATCAATCATTTTTCAATCAACCAATCACTGATATTTAATCACAATCAACTAGCAACATAATCAATACTGAAACAACCCAGATCTATATGAAGAAATCATTGACAGACAACATAAACATAGCAAAACTGATCATACATTTTCTTCAACATTCTTCAGCAAATACCCTGGCTTGCATACACACCTTCTAAAATACTTATTCACATATGAACACGCTTATTGAATTATAGATCTCAATACTTTTACTGAATATATATGTGCCTATGTAGAACCAAACCCGCGTGTATACGAGTCTTCCTCATTTCAAACACGCGTATAGATCTGTAAATAATTTAGGACTGTGCAATACTTCATAAATTCAAACTTACTCAGATTATACCCTTCACTGCAGCAAACATGTGCCAAACCATAGATCTAAACAAATCATAAACAGATCATGCAAATACATAGTCGTTTCAGGTCTAAAGATCTTGATCCATCATTGTATTCATGAGTGCATCATTATATTAGATCAACCAATCAACTATAGCCCATACCATGCAAATATACTTCATATTGAAGTAATCGCTCATTAACATTACTTATGCACACTTAACACTTTGATTTTCACCTCCTTATATATTTTGAGACTTAGCTAATACCATGAGTCAAAACCACACAAGTGTTGATGGTATTCTTGGAGGGGAGAAAATGACCGTTATTGCGCTCAATATTGTGGGGTAATACCATGGTAAAGACCCCTAGTATTATAAAATTAGTGTGCTAGCACAAACGTGGCTTTGTTTCTTCGTACCCGCGTGTATACGTGACTTTGCCTTCACTAACTCACGTATATATCTTCAATTATTTATTTTTAACCATCTTTTGATTCTGATCTGCAAACCTCTGTCCCAACTTTCTGTCATTCTGTTGCATCACTTTATCACCTCTTAACTCATCCAGTTACCATATACTTGGTCTTTTACAAGTGGGTTTCCATCAAGGACAACACATGTATCATAATGCCAACAATCTCCCCCTTTGGACTTGATGGCAACCATGTTGGTGTTTGATCACCACATCTTGTAGATACATGTTAGATACATCAACATAAGCATTAATCAAAACACCAAACTACTCTCCCCCTTTGACATCAAGGGAAAAGGGCGGATCAATGTTGAAACAAGGTTTCTCTTTCCCTGTAGATATAAGAGCTCTGCAGATGTGATCTGCAATATACTGACCATGCTCCCCCTAAGCACATGGTGAATCTTTAGATATATTTTCAATCAAGTACATGACTTTATAACTCAACTGAGTATGACCTTTCCTATCACTAAGGTCTCATACTTACAGCAATCACCGTACCAAGCGGGGTTACATTTGTGACACAACCACCCAACCAAGTGGGATGATCCCAAAGTCCATACATGACTGAATATGACAATTGTTGCATTATAGGTCTCAAAGTGACCTTTATATAAAATTACATATATGAATTTTATAACCAAGACCAAAGATCCTCAATAGAGAGAGATCATCGAACAAAATTAAGAAACTATGATACACATAATTCCAACAATGCATTATACACTGTAAGGCTAATGCTCCCCCTGAACCTGTGCTACTTGAAAATTTTCAACAACTCATTCATCAAAGCATATTCATCAAGAAGATAAATATCAAAGAGGAAAGTATAACTCAAAAACCATATCAATAGAATGTACCTATCAAAACCTGATCAACAGAACCAAATCATGACTGTCAGCAGCATGACTGAGTCTGTTCTAGAGTTTGACCCACTGATTTCATGTCAAAGAGAGCCATACACGATTGTCTGCAAAGAAACTTGTGTATATACATGACTATGCTTCAAGAAACATGCGTACCGAAATCAACCTTCTAAAATTTCATTTGAAGAGAAGATAAGTTTAACAACACAATGAGGCTGAGACAACTCCCAATTTCTGTCTGAGATATTCAAATGCTTCTCTGGGAGGAGGTTTAGTAAATATATCAGCAACTTGTTCTTTGGAGGGAACATAATCCAACTTAACCTTTTTCTCAAGCACTTGTTCTTGTAGAAAGTGGTACTTAATAGGAATATGCTTGGTTTTGGAGTGCATAACAAGATTTTTTTAAATACTAATAGTACTTGTATCATCACATAGGATGGATATGGGTGGAGAACATTTAATTTGAATATCTTGTAATGTCTGCATCATCCAGATAAGTTGTGTGCAACAAGAGGCAGTAGCCACATATTCTACTTCCCATCTAGATAAGACAATGGAACTTTATTTATTGCTGAACCAAGATACTAATCGGGGCGTGCTATAAAATGCACCTCTACTAGTGATCTTCCGGTCAACATTTCCAACCTAGCCCGCATCTGTGTAAGCATGAAGAGTAAGATAGGAATTTTTAGGATACCATAGACCAACATCTTGAGTTCCTTAGAGATATTTGAATATTATATTTATTGTATAAAGATGCGATTCCTTTGGATTGGCTTGGATACGTCCAACAATCCCAACTGCATGCATGATATATGTTCTAGTACCTGTTAGATAAAGCAAACTCCCAATCATAGACCTGTATTATGGTTGGTTTACAGTGGGATAATCATCATGAGAACTGAGGTTACATCATGTCATCATTGGAGTACACACAGGTTTGTAGTATTCCATCCCATACTTCTTTAGAACATACTTGAGATATTTTGTTTGTGAGAGAAATATGCCATCTTTTGCGTGTTGCACTTGTAAACCAAGAAAATATGTTAGTTCCCCAAGTAGAGACATTTTGAATTCTTGCTGCATAACAGAAGAAAAATTTTGAGTCATAGATTCTTCTTTACTCCCAAAAATGATGTCATCAACATAAAAAACAATAATTAACAGTTTATCATCCTCAATTTTTGTTTACAGGTTACTGTCTGCAGCTCCTTTTGTGAATCCTTTTTGTTAAGGATATTTTTCAAGACAATAATACCATGCCGGTGGAGCTTGTTTTATCCCATATAGAGCCTTTTTGATTTTGCATACAAGTTTTTAACCATTCCCCAAAATGAATCCTTCTGGTTTTTCTATATATATTTATTCTTCTACATCTCCATTAAGGAAGAAGGTTTTACATCCATTTGAGAAACTTTGAAATGTTGAAAACTTGAAAATGCAAGAAACATTCTTATGGCTTCAAATCTGGCTACTGGTGCAAATTTTTCTTCAAAGTCTATCTCTTCTTATTGAGCATAACCTTTGCCAAAAATTCTAGCTTTGTTTCTAATTACATCTCCATTTTCATTCAACTTATTTTTGAATATCCATTTTGTCCCAATAACATTTTTATCATGAGGCCTTGGAACCAATTCCTAAGTATTATTATTTTCAATTTGATCAAGTTATTCATCCATGGAATTAACCCAACATTCATCTTTACTAGTTTGATTTACATTTTGTGGTTGAATGGTGGATAATAATACTAGATAACTAGGATATCCTACAAGGGTTCTTCTTGTTTGTACCCCAGATTCCTTTTCTCCTAGAATTTTAGTTTCTAGATGATTCTTCTGAACATACCTAGATGGAGCCTTTTATTTATCTGACGTGTCTTCTTCTTATGCTTCATTAGTTTCTTCTTCTATATCATTGTGATTTGATGTGGGAAATCATTCATCATCATCATCCTCTTTTGTTGTAATTATCCTTTTGGGAGTTGTGCATGCTTCATCAATCACGACATCAATACATTCAACAATTTTTCGAAGTCTTTTATTGTAGCATTTGTATCCTTTACTTCTAGAATACTAACCAAGAAGTATTCCTTAATCTTCTCTAGCTTCAAACTTACCAAGTTTTTCATCATTATTTTTGATGAAACATTTGCTTCCAAAAACTCTAAAATGCTTCATAGTGGGAGGCTTACCATACCAGAGTTCATAACGAGTTTTATCACTATTCACATGAACATGGGCCTTGTTGAGAATATTTACTGCGGTATGTGCAGCTTCACCCCAGAAGGTGTCAGGAGTTCCAGACTTATCAAGCATAGCACAAGCCATTTTTTGAACTGTTGTGTTCATTATTTCTGCCACACGAGTTTCTTGAGGAGTTCTGGCAACATAAAATTGTCTTTTTATGCCATGTTGTTCACAGAAATCAAAGAATTCATCCGATATGTATTCTCCTCCTCGATCAGATCTGAGAAATTTTATTTTTAGATCTAATTCATTTTCAACTAATGCTTTTAAGACCTTAAATTTATCAAATGCTTCATCTTTGTGTTTAAATAAACTTATCCAACACATTCTAGAAAAATCATCAATGAATAAGATATAGTATTATTCTCAACAAGGTGACTATTTATTTATAGGTCCACACAAATTAGTATGTATAAGTTTAAGAGGCTTACTTGTTGATCCTTGTTTGGCATTGAATTAAACTTTGGTTTTCTTACCGAATTGACATGACTTACATATGGTACTTTCTGGTAGGGTGATATTGGGTAGATCACGAACAACTTTGAGCCTGCTTGATTTTCTTATTTGAGAAAAACTTAGTTGTCCCAACCTTCTGTGCCATAACCAATTTTTCTTAGCTTTTCCTAGGTAACATTGTTCTTGGCCACCTTTCAATATATATAGATTGATTAGTGTTCTTGTTCCTTTTATTATGGTCTTTCTTGTGTCAAGTTCACAAACCACACATTCTTTTGATCAGAAGACCACCTCATTTCCTTGGTCACACATTTGGCTAACACTCAACAAGTTATGCTTTAATCCATCAACACACATAACATTACCAGCTTTAAACTTTTATTTTAGAAAAATAGATCCTTTACCCTTAATGAAAATAGGGGAGTCATTTCCAAAAGTGACATTCTTTTCTTTTTCTAATGCATTGTATGAAATGAGTTGATATTTATCACCTATCATGTGTTTTGAAAATCTGTTATCAATGTACCATTGATTTCCTTCTCCTTCTGCAAATAAAGTTATGCCGCAACTTTCCGATTGTAAGTCCTTCTTTTTCCACACCTTAGAATTTGTTGATATTTTCTCCTTTGGTTGTAATTTACTCCTGCATTCACATTCCTCATGTCCAAAGTTATTGCAAAAAAAGCTTTCAATTTCATCTTTATGAGGAGATAAATTGTTAAGTATTCTTCTTGATTCCTGGCTCATTCCTTTGTTTTATTGCTTCTCTAGTCATGATGGTTTTGTATGCAACACATTAAGCAGCTTTGTGACCAAAATTATGACATGAGAAACATTGTCCATTAAAGAAGAAATATCTATGACCATATAACCTTACCGTTTTTTTTACCCTTTTAATCATGATTCTGTTATTGTTCATCCTTGAATTAGAGCGAACATGATTTACCTGCGAAGTGTCTTTGTTCTTCTGCTGAAGGTTGAAAATTCGCTGATTGGATTTTGTTTCTTTTAGATAACTTTTGGTTGTGGCTAAGGATTTTTCTGTCTGTGATGATTCACCAATGTATCCAAGACTTGTCTTCATAATAAGAGAACATTTAACCTTGATAATTTCATCTAGGGTTTCAGATCCTTTAGAAAATTTAAGATTTATATTTTTTATTTTCTCAAGTTCCTTTCTCAGACTTACTATTTCACATTCTAACTTCTCATTATGCTTCTCCTTTTCTATGAGTTGATTCTTTAGAGTATCTATGGCTACTTTTTTTTCTGCCAAGAATATTTTGAGTTGAGTAATTTCTTCAAAGAAATCGTTTTCTTCTAAAGAATCCACAAAATTACCTTTAAAATCATTAATATCTTTCTCAAATTCCATGAGTAATTTAAGATCTTGATCATATTCTCCTTCTTCACTATTTGAAAATCCATCACTATCTTCATGAGTATAATAAATTTTCCTATTGTCAAATCGTCTCCTATTAGCTTTTGCAATATCCTTCCCCTTGTCATGGTTATCTTTATGAGGAAATTTAGCCAAAAATGACCCACTCTACCACAAGCAAAATATTTGAATGAAAGCTTACCTCTAAACCTTATGTTGCCAAGTTGAAGTTTCTTTACAAAATTTACCTCATCTTCTTCTTATACATACCCCGATTCTTTTTGTTCTTCCTTTTCCTTTCCTTTTGTAGTTGCTTTAAATGGAGCTTCTCTGATTTCTGACAGACCTCCTTTTCTCATTTCAAAAGCAGTCAAGATCCCATGAAGTTGAACAACAGTAATATTTTGCAGATCCTCCTTTACTTCAATGGCTGACACTTTGAATTGAATTTAGGAGTTAGAGATTTTAACATTTTATCTACTAAAGTTGTATTTGATGTCTTCACCCTAATTTCTCATACGATTTACAATCTCAACTAGATGCAAAAAGAAGCTAGCAATACTTTCATCATTATGCCTTCTAAGATTTTCATATTGAATTCTGAGAGTTTCGAGTTTAGCACTTTTTACCTTAGCATCGCCTTCATAGCTTAGGATGATTTTGTCCCATATTTCCTTTATTTTATTTAACTACATAAATTTGACAATTTCTAATATGGACAGGCTTCCCAATAATGCATTGACAACTTTCACATTGGTTTCATATGCCTTCTTTGCTGCTCGATCTGTGGGAACTGCAGCTGGATATTGGTAACCTCCTTCAACAATTGCCCAAACATTTGATCTGAGAGACTAAAGATATGATCTTCTTCTTGTATTCTAGAATATTAAATTATTTATGTTGAAGAGTGGTGGTTTGATAGATGTTGTTCCATCTTGATTTCGCATCTTGGCAGATCTTCCTTCAAGCGACCAAGCTTCTTCTAAAGGACCTGCTCTGATACCAATTGTTGGGAAAAATAATAAGGGGGGGGGGGGGTGAATGAGTATTTAAAACTCACAATGACTTTTAATTTTATTTACTGAATTCTATACGCAACTTTACTTAAGCCAACTATCGTTTGTACGCGACTTTCATTCAGGAAACTAGCGTATGCCTAGAGAAATTATAATTTAGATAAACCTTTAGTAACTTTACTTAGACTAGTGCATTAATGATTCATCAGACATTTAGTAAGCAGTAAACATGTGTAGCAAGAAAAAAATAAACCATCACACATAAGAAACAGACATGAACACCATGATTTAAGGTGGAAACCCAATGTGGGAGAAAACCACCACTACTGTCGTCTCTATCTTCAATATTTATTCTATAGAAAAATGCTTACAATCTTGTACTAGTGCAGACTCATAACAGCACACAAGAACACACTTGTAGAAGGCTGCAACCTTCACTCGTTCTCTAGCTGCTACTGGAAGGTAGCTCCAACCCCCTAATCTCGTTTATCAACCACTGCTATAAGGGAGCTACAATGCCCCGATCTGATCACCGGATCCTACTGGCAGGGAGCTTCAACTTCCTCATTGAAGGCTCCAACCCTCAGCACCACCGCATACCACGTTTCATAAATTTTCACACTGACTCCAATAGTTTTAACAAATCACAATTTTTAGATCAACTGAAGTAAACATAAAACCAATTCAAACAAAACAATGAGATCACTGTAAACAGACCAAAGAACTGAACACATAATACAACATCATCACACAGAATAAACTACAACCCTCACCATTTTTATGCCAAAAGATATATGCCACTATTTCTAAGAAAACCTCCGTGCATATGTGCTTTTATGTGGCGCAACCTACGTATATATCTCAATATACCAAAATTTAGAATACTGACTCAGTCACAAAATTTACCTGAGATATTATGAAATATTTTGTCAGCTTACAGAAACCTCATATAGTTAGCAACATCAATAATTTTTCAATCAACCAATCACTGATGTTTAGTCACAATCAAATAGCAACATAATAAATTCTTAAACAACCCATATCTATATGAAGACATCATTGACAAACAACAGAGACATAACAAAATTGATCAGACATTTTCTTTAACATTCTTCAGCAAATACCCTAGCTTGCATATGTGCCTTCCAAAAGACTTATTCACATATAAAATCGCTTGTCGAAACCAACTCATGTATAGCTCTCAATATTTTACTGAATATATACACTCCTTTGTAGAACCAAACCCACCTATATACAAATATTCCTCATGTAAAACCCATGTATAGATCTCTAAATAATTCAGGACTACACAATAATTCATAACTTCAAACTTACTCATATCATACCCTTCACTGTAGCAAACATGTACCAGACCACAAACAGATCATGAAAATACATATTCATTTCAGGTCTAGAGATCCTGATCCATCATTGTATTCATGAGTGCATCATTATATCAGATCTATCAATCAACTATAGCCCATACCACACAAATATACTTTAGATTGAAGTAATAATTCATTAACATTACTTATGCACACTTAGCACTTTGATTTTCACCTCCTTGTATAGTTGGAGACTTAGCTAATACCATGAGACAAAACCACACAAGTGTCGATGGTATTCTTGGACGAGATCATATAACCGTTACTGCACTCAATATTGTGGGCTAATACAATGGTAAAGACCCCTGGTATTATAAAATTAGTGTGCTAGCACATACACAAATTTGTTTCTTCATACCCACATGTATACAAAACTTTTCCTTCACTAACTCGCGTATAGATCTTCAATTATTTATTTTTAACCATCTTCTGATTCTGATCTGCAAACCTCTGTGCCAACTTTGTGTCATTCTATTACATCACTTTGTCACCTCTGAACTCATCCAGTTACCATATAATTGGTCTTTTACACGTGTTTTTCCATCAAGACAACAGATGTATCATAATGCCAACATCGTCCTTCCTGCTGAAACTTGTAACCTTCTCTTTTCATCACGCCGGGCTCCCTTTAATGGGATCATGTGACATTGACTATGGGATAGATAGAAGGTGGGCCAACATAGAATGTTATCTCAGAATTTTCATGAACCAAATACTTTTTAACCTATCGTTGCATTGCGCCATAATTTTAAAAGTGGGTCAGAGATATTAAGTAGAGATTTGGATGAGTCCTGCTGGAGGGTTCACCCCACTGGATTTTCTGAATTGATTTTAAGGAAAGGAATTTTTTATGAGAATTGGGCCATACTCACATAGATATGGGTACCCTTTCAAATCCTCCCATGTTTTTATAGATCCGACACTATGATTTTAATGGGGTTTATATCCTGAAGGGGATGAAGGAAGCCCTGATTTGAGGAACCATTGACCATATTAGGGAACTGTGGCTTTTTGAGGAACCAGGAATTTAGCAGCCCTATAATTAGTTCTGCATCAAGTGGTATCACAATAGTTTAAGCATGCTCGATTGGATTCTTTGGAGTTAAAGTAATTTGTAAAAATACTCTTTTATTTTGATGATGAAAAAAATGTAAAATAGAATTGTTGGCCGTAGAATTTGATAGAAGAGTCAAGAATAAGCTGGAATAGAGTGGAACAAGCGAGCAAAAATACATGATTGAGTATTAGGACAACTGATATATTACAGTCAATAAAAGTATTAAGAGATTGCAACAAAATTAAAAATTAGATGATGGAAAATGAATTTTAATCTTCAATTAAAATAGGTAGTAGTAGAAGAAATAATACAATGACAACAGCTATAGAGGAGGAAGAGAGTAAGTAAAATATCTTAGATTAAAGTTGTGGCAGAAAAATTTACAACAAGGAATTTTGTAAGAAGATTTCCACTGAACATTGAGGGAGCAATGGACAATCTTAGAAGAAGATTTTGAAAAGGGTCCAAAATCTAGAGAAGACAAAAGGAGTGCTCAAGAAGGAGGTTTGAGGCAATAGGACTAGTGATGAAAACATATTAATCTTAGGAGAAAGTTTGATGAGGCATAGAATAACAACTTTGCGTTGGGTATGTGTTATATTCTTTCTAGGATTATTCGCACGCATGGGGGGGTTACAGGGGGGGATATCTCTCTCTGTACGTTGCGCTGGGTGCAACGGCAGGGTCACAGGGGGGTGAAAACCTCCCTTGTTCGGGGTCTGGGACAGCACCCATAGAAAATTTTTTTGGACCCTATTTTTCGGTGGGCAGACCCGCCCATGGTTTTGTGAATGAGTTTGCACATTATTTTGGGGCATGATGGTTTTTGACCCCTAGTATTTTCTATATCTAGTCAAGGGAACTACAATTATGTTCTAATCCAGGGTTATTGGATTGGGATTTATGAATGCTTCAGCATGTATATATATGTGTTGTAGCACTAAAAGGAATATAAAGAAAAATCAAGCTGGTAGTCCTGATTTGGGATCCAGGGGAAATCTCTGTGTATATATGTTTTATGTTTTATTATCTCGCTATTGTTTATTTTGTATTTTTAAGATTGTTTGAAGATAATTTCTATACAGGGTTAAAACCTACGTTTGGTATTAGAGTTTTTTCAGCTTCAATGAGACACCTTTGCTACTGAGGGTTTATTTGCTCGGCCCTGTGGTAGACCCTGTTCAGTGGGAGATCTGCAGGATTGATTCTTGTGGTGAAAGAAGATGGTGAGTAGTGGAAAGATAGAGATCGAGAAATTTAATGGTTAGAGTTTTGAGTTGTGGAAGCTCAAGATGGAGGATATGCTAGTGGATAAATATCAGTGGATCGCGGTAGATCCAGGTACTAAACCAATGACAATGTCAGATGAAGAATGGAATAAGCTAGATTGAAAGGCGAAGAGAACAATACGGTTTTGCATCTCATATTAAATATTTTTGAATGTGTCTGGGGAAGCTATGAAATTAAAGAATTTGTGGGACAATCTAGGGAATTTGTACCAATCTAAGTCTCTGGTGAATAAAATTTTCCTTCAGAAAAAGTTGTATACCCTGAGGATGAAGCATGCAGACTCGGTGACAGAGCATCTGAACGCCTTAAATATTGTGGTAAGTCAATTTTCATCTGTTGATATTAAAATCTTAGATGAATATAAGTGCATTAGTTTGTTGTGTTCTCTACCAAATTCGTGGGACAATCTAGTTATTGCAATAGGTAGCAATACAAATACCTTGAATTTTGATGAAATTGTCTTAGCCTTGCAGTCAGAGGAAATGAGACGGAGTAATATGGAGGGCCAAAATGGAGATGCCTTTTTTGTACGAGGAAGGTCCCATAACAGAAACAAAAATAAGGTTTAGAGTGGGAGATATAAATCTCTAGGAAAGTTTGTAAAGGTGTGTTGGAAATGCGGAAGGGAAGGGCACTACAAAAAGGATTACAAATCTAAAACTCTTGAGAAAGGAAAGGGATATGATGATGCTCCTTCTGCAAAGGCAAGAACCACCTCAGATGAAGGTGGGGATGTGTATTTGGCTTCTTCTTCAAATACACATGTAGATAATGAGGCATGGTTGATTGACTCAAGTGCCTCCTTTCACTTCAATCCCCATAGGGAGTGGTTCTGCGAGTATGTAATATTCCAAAATGGAAAAGACAAGAATATAGCACATAAAAATGGAAAATGTAGTGAAATATCAACATAACAAATAAGAGAATATCATAGAGCCATTTTGTTAGCTAATATAGTAGAAAATGTACACAAGAGCTTGAGGAAAGAGACACTCAAGCTAGGCCAAACAAGCCTCTAGAGACCCAATACATGAAATGTGAAGAACAATTGCTATATAAGAATGATAGAGGCTAAGAAAACACATTTTTTGCAGGGGGTAACTATTGATGTAGATGAAATTACATGGATCTGCTAATATAGTGCTTCGAAAATGCCATGATCAGAGATCTAGGCCTTCTAGAACATTTCCAAGATAACCTAGAAAGGGTTTCCAGAAATACATAAAATACAAAAATGATGAAATGAAGCCCTATAGCTGAATAACACTCTGCAGCTGGATAAATGATAAGAGGTGTTTGATATGATATGGAAATGGTTGATACTCCACCAATAGATCTCTCGAATGAAGGGTTGCTCCCCTCACTGGAAATATAACTCACAAACTTGGGCACTAAGCCATCCACTCCAACTACCCTATAAAATAATGCAGTTTCTAAAGAATACTACACTTTAGGTGATGGTAGTAGTTTTTCCTAATTCCAGATGAAAAAATAATGCTTAAGGGCCCTCCTTTCTAGCCTTCCGGATGAAGGGATACTCCCCTCACTACAAAACAAGCTCAGAAACTGGATCTATCAATCCTCCACTGCTACTGCCCTACAAAACAACAAAATCCCGAAGGAGACTGCGTTGTGGATAATGGCTGAAGCTTGGCCTGATTCTGGATGGTGGAAATGCATCTCAATGAACCTCTTCTGAATGGGCATTCGAAGTCCCCAGAGGATGAGGGTGGGATTCTCTCCCGGAAACACCCTTGTGTTAAACAACACAACAGAATCTGCTAAACATCTGAAGTATGCAGAAAGTCATAAAAGAACAAGAACTAATAAATATTCATAATGCCCTTTATGAGGCCCTTCCTTATATTCTTTGTGAGGCCCTTCATTCTTTGTCCCACACATTAAATATGCTACTCTCATGGAGACTCCGTCCACTAACACTGCGTTGTCCCTCAATAACTCTCCACTACCTCCATACCAACGCTATTTATTTGGTCAAAATTGAGCCCAACCGCATGCTTCAACCTCTATTCACACATAAGGGTGCTTTACCTAACTGATAAGATGATCCACATTCACATTAGAGGTGGTTTATTCCTACTAAGGAGATTTATGGGTCTCCCTACCTTCTTATTCATATATCTGAATGACAAAAACAATAATTAATATTCCAACTAGATGAAATATAATTAGGAATATTACAGTCCTCCCCTCCCAAATGTTGCTTGTCCTCAAGCAACTGTAAGGATGAATGCTGCGAAACCTCTTCTCCTTCCCCGATGGCAACCACATCCGGTAGGATCCTCCACTGAATCAGATGTTCTCCAATCAATATTCCCCTTAGCTACTCCTCCAAACTGTCCAAGTTAGTCAAATGGCTCACATTATGAGGAAGTAAGAGATCCATGGTGGCAAATATCTGTTGTCCAATGTCCTCACTGAAGCATGGGACATGAAAATTTTTGGAGATATTACTCCCCATGAACATCTCCAATCCATGTGCTAACCCTCCAATCATTCCAAAAATAATGATTAAAACATCATCAACATATGGGATCAAAATTATAGATAGACTGACTTGTTGGTCCCCCGTGTTTTGATAGTTTGGCAAATCAAAAGACAAGGAAACATTAGAACCAATCTTTAGAGTTACAGGATCTAGTCCTTCTGCTCTCAGAGAGGGATCTCTCAATTTTTTTTTTTGCAAAGGTTTATCTTGTGTGCTTTGAGTATTGGTTTTAGACTAGTTATTAAGTGCAAGTGTTTGTTTGTTTGTTTGGTTGAATTGATACAACAGAACATAAAAGGTCTAGGAAAGATAGATAGAAAGGAGAAATGTCAGTTTCAGTGGGTAATGGAGTCAAAAAAAGGTTATGAAAAACTTATAAATGGATATGGGATATCAAAGGGAAAATCTAACTTGGCCACAAGATCCTTTAGTTTTGAATGAGATGGAAATTAATGGTTTAGAAAAGAGAAGTTCAATTCTCAACAAAGGGAATTTGAAAGCATAACTTGAACAATAAAGAGTTATTTGATAGACAGGGCTAACCATGAATTCTACAAACCATACTTTAAGCAAATAATGACTTCAAAACAACTTTTAAAATGAAATCTAAGATTTGGGGAACACCCTATTTCCTCAAAGATTTTATTTCAAATGACTTAGAAAACATGAAAGATTCACTGATAATTACGGTCATAGAAGAGGGAACACCTATATACATCTATGATCACAACTATAAAGACCTTTAAGACAACTTTTCAAGCAAGGACAAAGGGCATGATCAGAACAGACCTCCTTGGCTTACTATAAACAAAGATACTTCAAAGGGAGACTTCAATAACAACCTTTAAGTGGTAGCAGACAGGCAGGGAGAACCATAAATCATGCTGAAACCAACTATTCGAACTATTAGAGAAATAATCAACCATGAGGACTAAAGAGAGAGATTAAAGACTCTAAAATACCTCAGCAGAAGAAAAACATAAAATAGTGAAGGATAAACAGGTCTAAGGTGCTTCCAAGAGTCATTTCTTAGCCTAAAAATTTCATCCTACTGTAGTAAGAATTTATGGAACAAAATGAAAACAAGGGAAAACATTAAACATTTCAGAATACTTCACCAAAAGCCAAGCTCATGGATCCAATGATAGAGCCTTCTCAAGAACAAGCATGCAACAACATCATCAGGACTTCCAAGACTTCAATTTCTTCTTCAACTTCAACAGACTATGTATTATTTCAGAGAGTTTCAGTATTAAAACTAGTGATCAACCAACATTGTTTCATCTTCTATAGAAGTAGTTATAGAAGATATGAGGAGGTGGGATGGGATAAAATATCTCCCAGGTTCAATTAATACAGATTAATACTTCTGGGCCTTTGAGGGGCTCGATGGAGAAGCTTACAGATATTTTCTCTGTATTAATTGTTTCACATTAAGAATTAAGCTCAGTGGGGAGCTTTTGTTGACTTTAAGGCTCCGTGTCATCTCTGTAGTGATTCAGTAGATATTTTTGTAATTAATCCTTTTGGATGAATTAACTGCTCAGTTGTGATGAGGCAAATATCCTTTGTTCTGGTCATTACTCGGCCCTCTGTTTGAATGCTTTGAGGCTACAAGTTGAAATAGGTAGCTGAGAGGAATAAATTTTCCTCTGATGTGGCAGTGGAGGCATCCTCTTTCTGAGAAATATTTTGATTTTCTTTAACTATGTTTAATTCAATGGATTAGGCTTTTGATTTTCGATCTTAGCCGAAATCCACCCAATCTGTGTAATTAATATTTAATTCTTGAGTTCTGCTGTGGTTAGGTCTTCAACACTGATACTCTTTGTCTCTTTTAATCTTCACTATGTCTTGTTGATGTGCAGGTGCGCAAGGATTTATAATAATATTAGCGCTCATGATGTATTGATAAACCTTGATGGGAACCTTTGCAAAAGGATTTCTTTGATAAACAAAGGCCTGGAGAGTCGTCACTCTCGGCCTAACATTTTATTTTAAAATATTTAAAAAACCTTTAAAATCCTGCACAGAACAAGAAATGATTAATAAATCCTGTGTATTTGGGGTAAAACTGCTTAAGAGGCTCGGGTTTGGAGCATGGCCGTTAGATGGCAGCATCCAACGGCGAGGATTGTGCGTAGAAGGTCAAAGAGGAAAGCGGTGAAGAATTAAGTTAGAACCATTGATCCATGTCGAATCAACGGTCGAGATTAGTTGTGGACATACAAAGTGAATGAGTTGCTTTATAATAACATAGGGGAAAATGTGAAGAAATTACAAAGAAAAAGGGTTTAAAACCTTTGGCAGAAGAAATCTGTGTTAAAATGGAAATTTGGGTTTCCGAACGATCGTAGACCGTCGGATCATATTGGACCCCGAGATCAACGGAGGAGATTTCTCATTGAAATCCTTTGGTGAAGGTGGAGGGCGATAGTGTAATGGGAGATTAGATCTGAGTCGTTGATCTGCAGAGATCAACGGCGAGGAGCGCACGTGATAAAACATAACACAAAATGAGGAAGGAAAATTCGGGAGGGAAAACCGCGGGTTTCGCATGGCCAAAAGAGGGATAGGTGGTTTCACCTTTTCGAACGCAATATTCGTTCGAAGGTGACACGTGGAATTTTAATACCGCCCATATTTAGTAGCCCTTTGAGAATTAACGTTCATGCTTGAATCTGCGTGGAAATGCGCACTGGCCATTGGATCTGAGGTCTTAGATCGGACGGTGGGGAGTGAGCGCGATATAGGCAAGATGCGCGGGAAGATAGCATGGTAAGGTGGTTTTATTACAGGCCGTCAGATCAAATATTGGATGGCTGAGATCAAATTTGGAGGGAGGCAGGACCCACGGGAGTTGAGCCTATCGGGATAAATCTGGGCTGTTAGATGTAAAGGATCAATGGCCAGGATTGAAAATGGGTTTAAACGAAATAATACACAAGGCAGAGAAAGGTTTAATATGAGTCGTTGATCTACAGGGATCAACGGCTGAGATCTGCTTGGAAAACATTATAAAGCGGGGGTGCATGAATTTAACCAAGGTCGGAAGGATTGATCTAGACCGTCGGATGTTGACATGTGGACGACCCAGATGTAATCGGAGCTTCGCAATAAAAGAAGGTTAGTTTTGAGTAGAGGGAGGGGAAAAATGGAGTTTTGCAGCAGTCTTTTCTTCATGGAAAACAACAGATTTTCAGTATTTCGAAAGGGAAACAACAGTGAAGTTTAAACAGAGGGTATGATGTCTTCATGAGGCTTCAAGAGATAACAATTTTTTTCAATAAAACTTGTTTCTTGGAGGCTTAAAAAATGATTTAGCCACCTTTTGATATAAATTTTTTTATAGGTGGCTAAAAGTGGCTCCACTTTTGGATGGTGCCTTCTTGAAGGCATCAAGAACTTCAGACTTGCATTCTCTGGTGGCTGATTAGTGCTTCATCCATTGGGCTGCAACTTTCTTCACTTGGATGATCTTCCTTTGCTCTGAAAATATTAGCAGCCACGAAAAAATAATGGATCTTCATCAACACAAGCTTTCTACCTACCCAATCCTACTGATCTAACATTTTTTCTTCTTTAGAGTGCACTTGGATTGGAAAACTCTCTTACAACATTTTATTCTTTTGAAAGCAAAAAATATAATCTATTTCTACTCCTTATTTCTCCATGAACTCAGATTAGACAGTTGAGTTCATATGCTTCTCTACCTAATCTATTAATATGTTAGGATTAAATAGTCTAACAGATTTTATTTTCTAATTTCTAAAACAGAAATTTAAAAGAATACAAGCCAGGATTTAACAGTCTAACTTGTAGTTGATCTATGGCATAAAAACAAGCTGCACATAGTTATTATTTTGCAGAAATTAAATCAAAATGGTGAAGTCTTAAGATTTGAAAGTTCTAAGCACCACGTTCTCTTTTCTTCAGCTCTGTTTTTGAGTTTATTCGAGCTGTTCTTTCATTGTTTTCTGGTTCAAATTTTAAGTTGATTAGAACCAGATTACCTCTGTTTTTGACTCATAAAATAAAACAGTTCATAGACATTCTTCTTTTGGACACTCAGGTTCAAATTTTGAGCTTGTTTGAACCTTTAATTTCTATCCTAATTTACCTAACTGATAAGCCAAGATTAAGCTGTTTGGCTAATCGATTTCACTAACCTATCAACAGTAATTTTAAAACTAGTTAGTCATGATTAGGTTGTATGATTAACTAGAAGTGTGTTTTTTAGGAGTGCCATTTGAGCTTGCACACTTTCATATTTTTGTTTCTCTTTTTTGGTATGGGGATGTACCTTTATTGTTTTTACAATCTGCCCTCTTTTCTTTCTTTTACTGTTTTTGTATTTTTTATTTTTCTAACTTTGAATGTAGCGTTCAGACTATGATATTTATAATGAAAAATAAAATGCTTTGAAACTTCATGAATCTTGGCAGAAGTAATGCTTTAACATCCCGCCATTAACAAGACCTCCATATAGATCTTCTCCATTCAATTCTTTCAAGAAAAATGCATTGTGACCCCTCTCAGCATGAATAACATAGGGGCCTTTCCACAAGTTCTCAAACTTTCCATGTTTTCCCTTCTCTTCTCTTCTTGAATCCCATTTAGGAAAAACATTTCCAACCTGGAAATTGTTTTCCTTAGTCCCATTATCAAATAGTTTCTTTACATTTTCTTGGACTAAATGTGTCCTTTCATAGAATTCTTCTCTGGTCTGTTGTAAATGGATGGTTTGGTTGATTCTCCTCTGCATATCATTCTCTTCAACCTACACTTCTTGAAGGAGTTTCATGACTGGAACTCCTAATGAGGTGGGGAAAATTGCATCCATGCCATAAACCAGCTGATAGGGGGACATATTTATTAACTTCTTTGTAGTTAACCTATTAGCCCATAAGGCATGAACCAACTTACTGTGCCATGATTTCTGATTCTGTTCCAATAGCTTTTTGATGATATTGATGAGGCTCTTGTTGGAAGATTCAGCTAATCCATTTCCTTGGGGATAGTAGGCAGTAGAATGGCCCAAGGTTATGTGGTATTTGTAACAGAAATCAATCATTTTCATAGATTTAAAAGCAACAACATTATCTGTTATGCTTTTTCTGGGACAACCAAATCTGGATAGGATATTTGTTTCAAGGAACTTGATAATGATAGAGTCATTAACATTTCTAGAAGGTATAGCTTCTATCCACTTGGTAAAGAATTAAGTGGCCGTGAGGATCCACTTATGTTGGGCTGAGGAAGATGGGTGAGTTTCCCCAATGAAGTCTAAACCCCATTGTTGAAAAGGTGCCTCAACTTTGATAGGATGTAATGGTAAGGGAAGGAGTTTTCTTTTTCCATCAAAAATTTTACACTTATGGAAAGACATGACTAAATTCTGAGTGTCTAGGAAAAGGGTAGGCCAATAGTGACTAGATCGAAGGATTTTATTTGCTATGGCCTTCCATTGGAGGTGTCCTCCACATTCCCCTTCATGCAACTCATGCATGATATTTCCTGCATTATCTTCGAGTAAACATTTAAGCAAAATTCGAACATCATTTTTCCAATATAATACCCCATCCAAGATGCAATAAATCAAAGCTTTTTGTTTCAGAAATCTAGCTTTAGTTTTAGAAAAAGAAGGAGGGGCATTCAAATATAAAAGCACATAAATAATGTCAGCATACCAAGGAGAATTCAGAAATGTTTCTTCAATGAAAGGAGTAGTAGATTCTTCTAGTTCTTCCAACACATCTACCATATTCATGTCTAGTGCTTGGAAGTTGGACTCAGCCATAAGTTTTGCTAATCCTTGGCCTTTAACTAGTTTTGTGGGCCTGATTTCTAAGTCATATTCAAGAATAGTTGCAATCCATTTTCCACTTTTACCATCAGGGTCTTGACTTAGAATGTCCTTGACAACAGTATGTGGAACAAAAGCAATTATGTGAGAGTGTAAAATATAGACTCTAAAGTCCTTTAAAGCTTTCACTAATGCTAAGGCTTGCTTCTCCATGATGTCATATTTGAGAGGAGCATCTCTTAAGGCCCTACTAAAGAAGGATATTGATTGTTCTTTCCCCAAGTCATTCTTTTGAAGTAACACTGCAGCTATTGTATGCTCATATGCAAAAGAAAATATATGAAAGTCTTTGGTAAAATCTGGACTAATCAGGACTGGTGTTTGAGTAAGAGGTTGTTTGACCAGTTTGAATGATTGTTTAGCTGGTAAAGTCCATTTTACACCTACGTATTTCTTAAGCATGTTTGTAATGTTTTTTAATAGCTCAGCAAGGTTGGGGATAAACCTCCTCAAAAAATTAATCTTTCCAATGAAAGATTACAATTCTTTGAGGCTTCTTGGATGGCTGATCTGTAATATGCCATCTATCCTTGTGGGGTCTATTTTGATTCCCTCTTCTAAAATTATATGGCCAAGAAGTTTACCTTCTTGGAGACCAAAGAGTGTCTTCTTGGGATTCAATGACAGGCCAAATTTCCTACACTTCTCAAAAAAAATTCTCAAATGAATCAAATGTTCTTCATCAGTTTTTGAGAAGACGGTTATGTCATCAAGGTAAATGATTATGAAATAGCCAATATCTTCATAGAAGGCTATGTCCATGGCCCTTTGGAAGGTGGCCCCTGCATTGATCAATCCAAAAGGCATTTTGACATACATAAAGGTGTCCCAAGGTGTGGTAAAAGAAGTTTTGATTTGATCACTTGGGAGCACTAACACCTGGTTGTAACCCGAGAACCCATCTAAGAGTGATATTCTTTTTTACCCAACTACCCTTTGAAGTATATGGTCCATCTTGGGTAAGGGGTAGTTGTCTTTTAGAGAGGCTCTATTTAAATTTTTGAAGTCAATACAGAGCCTAATTTCCCCTGTCTTATTTCTAACAGAAACTAAGTTTGATGCCCATTATGAATATCTAATTGGTACTATGATCCCAGCATCATGCATATTTTCAATTTTTTCCTTAACTAAAGGTAGTAAAACGTGGTTTATTCTTCTTAGCTTTTGTTTGAAAGGCTTTTGATTTTCTTTGAGAGGGATTTTGTGCTGAATGATGCTGGTATCATACGATTTCAGGTCTTTGTACCCCCAAGCAAAAACATCTTTAAACTCTTTGAACAGCTCTATGTATGGAAATTTTATGTGAGCTAGGAGAGTGCTGGACAATTTAATCATCTTGGGTTCTGCTAGGTTGCCTATGTTATGTTCTTCTACATCTGTTTCCACAGGCTCCATTCTTGGTTCTTTAGCTACATCGTTAAAGTAGAAAATGTGTTCTAAAGGTGTTAGAACTCTTAGAACTGTATCATTATTACATTGTAAAACTTCCAAGTCTTCTTGGTCTATGTTGTCAATTAAATCTGCTTCAAAAGGATTCTCATAATGATTTATATCAGCAGAATATGTCATTTCAACTTCTGGGATTTGTTCAATATACAAACAGTTTTCTTTATGGCTGGTTTCTGATATTGGTATGTCGAAATCATTTTCTGATTTTAAGAAATCATCTATGTGTTTGTCAGAATCAAACACTTGCCAGTGATCTTCATTATCAGGCATTGCAGGCCTATGTTTTACCTTTACGCTAAGCTGTTCATTAATCTCAGGTATTTCGTAGTTGCTGGCATTGAAAGCGAGTTCATTTGCTAGATGATTTAGTGCTCTAGGAATGAAAATAAGTTCATACTTTTCAAAGGTTTTCAATAAATCAAGGGTAGCATTCAGATATTCCCTAAGCCTTGGATTTCTAGCTGAGTATTCTCCTTTCATTTGTCTTATGATAAGTTCAGAATCTCCTAAGATTGATATCTTTTGGGCTTGTAATTGTTTAAGCAACTGTAAGCCTAGAAGAAGTGCTTCATACTCAACAATATTGTTAGTGCATGGGAAATCTAATTTATTTGAAAAAATCTGATTCATATTTTGAATCCAAACACCTGCCCCTGCACTTGTTTTATTACAGGATCCATCAAAGTTTATTTTCCAAAGTATATTTTCCTCATTTTCATTTTCTTGTTGCTGTTGATTGCCGATGTTTTGTATCTGATTTGAGGGAAGTTCTGATTGTTATGGTAACCTGGTTGGGTCTATATTTTCCTTTTCTTGTTGAGTAATTTCATCTTCGTTGTACAAGATAAAGGAATCTAAACTTGATTGAATAGAATAGATTGGAGAGTTGTTTGGTTTATCTATGTTGCTCACCATGTACTTCATGTGAGATTCCCTGTATAGTCTTCTGATTTGGTTAAAAATAGGGATGGTGGCATAAGACATGT
This sequence comes from Pinus albicaulis, assembly GCA_034641835.2. Lineage (NCBI taxonomy): Eukaryota > Viridiplantae > Streptophyta > Pinopsida > Pinales > Pinaceae > Pinus > Pinus albicaulis. The sequence continues at coordinate 377,835,842 of CM076572.1, forward strand.
CCATTTGAAGGCTTCCTTGAAGTTTGGCTCCCCATGATCTTGATAAGGGCATGCCATACTTAGGGGGAATGTCAACTACAACTATGTCCATTACTAGACTCTTAGCAGGGATTTGAGCTAAGTTAACACATAAATCTTTGATTAAACCCAAAAATTCTACTCTGCTTGAGTCAAAGGAATACAAATTTTTGTATGGTTTAGTAATTTCTAAGCCTAAGCTTTCCATTACTACCTTAGGCATCAGATTGTGTGAAGCTCCAGAATCTAGCATGGCATTGTGTAAAATTTTCTCATGTATGTTCAAACTAACATAGAAGGGAGGAACAAACCCTTCTTGGTATTTTCCTTCAACTTCTGGACCAAACAACAACTCAGGCTTGTCATCTGTCAAGTTTAAGGTGTCAGTATCACTTCCTAGGTTCAAAGCTTTTAAAACTTGGTTTTTGTACACTTCTTGGGTTACTAGTTCAGCTAGGGGGATCGTAATTTTTATCTTGGCAATCTCTCCCTCAAGGCTGAAAGGAAAAATTTATTTGTTCATATTTACATCTTTTTTTTCAATTGAATTCCTTTCAGCAGTTTTGATTTGCTGAACTTTGTTTGGACTAGTAATTGGGATAGTTTTGTTAGGACCACTAGCTGAAGTGCTAGGGGTACTCTATTCAACATTTGGCTGGCTATTTTTCTCTTTGTTTAAATATGGTTTTTTAGCCAAAGTGATGGGTTTGTCTGCTGTCTTCTTAGGCTGACTATCTGCGTTTTTCTTGACAGCAGTGCTAGTGTTCTTATCTTTTGAATTGTCTACGTTCCCTTTGCTCCTAAGATCATATTTTTTGTGTACCTCCATGATTTCATTTTCAAACCCCAATCTATAATCAGCAGAATCTTCATAGGTGTTAGTATTTTGATCAGAGAAGAAACCTTGTTCTTCCTCAGTGAGGAAAACATCATCCCCACTGTCTGATCCAATCAAGTTTACATGAGCTTCTCCCAACCTTTCCATCTCCCTATCTTCCTCATATTGATCCACATATTTTTGTTGGAAGGGAGGTCTAACATGTTGGTCACTTTCTTTTTTCTTATCTTGATTGTTTTCTCTTATATAATTCTGATTTATATTTCTATTTTGGTTGTTTTAAGGTTCTCTTGGTGGCACTCTATCATTCAAATTGATCTTTTCGAGCATCCCCTCCATTACCTTCACTAGGTTGTCTATTTTAGTGTTAGAAGTTGAAGTTGAGGGTGCAATGTCATCTTTATAAGTTACCCTCTTCTCTGATATCAGCCTATTTATTTTCTCAATTATGTTTGCTTCTACACTTACAACTCCTTTCTGCATGTCTTCTAAGGTTAAGTAATCTCTCTCCCTCAACTGATAAGCCATTTCAGCATCAAAGCCTTCGGGATACCTTACTAAGGCCATGCCTTGGGGAGGTTTCATGTGAGGTGGAAGAGCATTGTAAACGCTATTGAACCTAGTGGAGTAGTCATGAACACTCTCCCCTTGATTTCTCTTGAGGCTGCTATATTCTGCTAGTACTTGGAGAGGATTCTTTTTGAGTTCCCATTTGTTGATGAATGTTTGATGCAAAGCAGGGAGATCATTGATGCAGTTAGGAGGTAAGTTCTTAAACCACTTCTTTACATCTCCTCATAAAATTTGGGCGAAGATCCTCATCTTCACAGTTTCTTCTTCTATCTCCATGTAATCAAACACATCTTCCATCCTATCTACATGATGTTGAGCTGTTGTAGACTCTTTTCCAGTGAAATGAGGAATTTTGTGTTGGTAATCATTTGGTAAGGGAAATAGAGGTTGTGGTAACACTAATGGGGCATACCATGTTGCCATGGCTGGAAATAAGGGTGGATTTACAAGCAGTGGATTTACAGGTGTGAAAGTGGGCTGAACATGAGTGTTTTGCACAGTGGTAGTATGGATTGGAGTGGAAGAAACACTTGGGCCAACAAACTGATTTTGAGCAGAATTGTTATGGAAAATGATAAAGTGATGAAGAAGTTGGGAATCAGGTGGAGTGGAAGGTGAGGCTTCTCTACTGAAGCTTTGTTGTAAATCTACAATGTCAAGATCAGTTTGGTTTAAATCACTTTGAGATCTAGTTCTAAAGATGTTCTTTGTGCGATGTAAATCAAAGTGTGAATCCTCTAAGACAACAAGGTTTTCAGGGATAGATTTTTTTCTTAAGAGGCTCCTATTAGCAGCTGATTTTCCAGACTTAGAAGTCTTCCACAGAACTCTCTCTTGATTGTCAATGATTAAAGGAGGATTTGGGTCTGGATGGGATCTAGTGTTGATCCTATGTGAAGCCAGACTGCTTTTTCAAAAATGAGAGAGGTTAAGGTTTTAGGGACTGTTTTTGGGTGTTTTACCTCTCACAATGTCTTATCTAGTATGGAACTAGGCTTCTAAACTTCTTCAAGGCTGGTTAACATAGTACTGAAGAGAAATGGGGACCTAGATGAGTAATAGGCCTACTGGGGCTAGTGGAGTCGCCAGGTGGAAACTATTTAGCTTCTATGAAGGTAAAATATTGGATGGTTCCACCACCATGTTTATTATGAAGCCAAACTGAAACGTTTTTGGGTTTTTCTGAGTTATTTCGGTCTTATAGGTTATGAGAGTGTCCTAAATCTGATTTAACACTTAGCTAAGGTGTTTAAACATACAAAGTTCACTCTTATGGCTTGGTAACTGGTTCCTTCAAGGTTTGATAAGGTCTTATAGTAATCCTAACGGTTACTTAGTTTGTCACTGATTCAATTAAGTCCTATCATGATTACCATTTTTTTTAGGTAGTGCTTGAAGAAGGCTACTTATGTTATACTGGACAAGGAGTGTTTTGTTTTAAATATTTTACTCAGGGTCCCACTGTGATCTCCATTATGTTGGTCCCCCGTGTTTTGATAGTTTGACAAATCAAAAGACAAGGCAACATCAGAACCAATCTTTAGAGTTACAGGATCTAGTCCTCCTGCTCTCAGAGAGGGATCTCTCAAATTTTTATTTTTTTTCAAAGGTTTATATTGTGTGCTTTGAGTATTGGTTTTATACTAGTTATTAAGTGCAAGTGTTTGTTTGTTTGTTTGGTTGAATTGATACAGCAGAACATAAAAGGTCTAGGAAAGATAGATAGAAAGGAGAAATGTCAGTTTCATTGGGCAAAGGAGTCAAGAAAAGGTTATGAAAAACTTATACATGGATATGGGATATCAAAGGGAAAATCTAACTTGGCCACAGGATCCTTTAGTTTATGAATGAGATGGACATTAATGATTTAGAAAAGAGAAGTTTAATTCTCAACAAAGGGAATTTGAAAGCATAACTTGAACAATAAAGAGTTATTTGATAGACAGGGCTGGCCATGAAGTCTACAAACCATACTTTAAGCAAATAATGACTTCAAAACAACTTTTAAAATGAAATCTAAGATTCGGGGAACACCCTATTTCCTCAAAGATTTTATTTCAAATGACTTAGAAAACATGAAAGATTCACTGATAATTATGGTCATAGAAGAGGGAACACCTAAATACATCTATGATCACAACTATAAATACCTTTAAGACGACTTTTCAAGCAAGGACAAAGGGCATGATCAGAACAGACCTCCTTGGCTTACTATAAACAATGATACTTCAAAGAGAGACTTCAATAACAACCTTTATGTGGCAGAAAACAAGCAGGGAGAACCATAAATCATGCTGAAACCAACTATTTGAACTATTAGAGAAATAAACAAGCATGAGGACTAAAGAGAGAGATTAAAAACTATAAAATACCTCAGCAGAAGAAAAACATAAAATAGTGAAGGATAAACAGGTGTAAGGTGCTTCCAAGAGTCATTTCTTAGCCTAAAACTTTCATCCTACTGTAGTAAGAATTTATGGAACAAAATGAAAACAGGGGAAAACATTAAACAGTTCAGAATACTTCACCAACAGCCAAGCTCATGGATCCAATGATAGACCCTTCTCAAGAACAAGCATGGAACGACATCATCAGGACTTCCAAGACTTCAATTTCTTCTTCAACTTCAACAAACTATGTATTATTTCAGAGAGTTTCAGTATTACAACTAGTGATCAACCAACATTGTTTCATCTTCTACAGAACTATTTATAGAAGATATGAGGAGGTGGGATGGGATAAAAGATCTCCCAGGTTCAATTAATACAGATTAATACTTCTGGGCCTTTGAGGGGCTCGATGGAGAAGTTTACAGATATTTTCTCTGTATTAATTGTTTCACATTAAGAATTAAGCTCGGTGGGGAGATTTTGTTGACTTTAAGGCTATGTGTCATCTCTGTAGTAATTTAGCAGATATTTTTGTAATTAATCCTTTTGGATAAATTAACTACTCAGTTGTGATGAGGCAAATATCCTCTGTTTTGGTCATTACTCGGCCCTTTGTTTGAATGCTTTGAGGCTATAGGTGGCAATAGGTAAATGAGAGGAATAAATTTTCCTCTGATGTGGTAGTGGAGGCATCCTCTCTCTGAGAAATATTTTGATTTTCTTTAACTGTGTTTAATTCAATGGATTAGGCTTTTGATTTTCGATCTTAGCCGAAATCCACCCAATCTGTGTAATTAATTTTTAATTCTTCAGTTCTGCTGTGGTAGGTCTTCAACACTGATACTATCTGTCTCTGTTAATCTTGACTGTGTCTTGTTGATGTGCAGGTGTGCAGAGGCTTTATATTAATATCAGCACTCATGATGTATTGATAAACCTTGATGGGAACCTTTGCAAAAAGATTTCTTTGATAAACAAAGGCCTGGAGAATCGTCACTCTCGACCTAAAATTTTATTTTAGGATATTTAAAAAACCTTTAAAATCCTACACATAATAAGAAATGATTAAGAAATCCAGTGTATTTGGGGTAAAACTGCTTCAGAGGCTCGAGTTTGGATCATGGTCGTTGGATGGCAGCATCCAATAGCGTGGATTGCGCATAGAAGGTCAAAGAGGAAAGCGGTGAAGAATTAAGTCAGAACCATTGATCCATGTAGAATCAACGGTCGAGATTGGTTGTGGACATACAAAGTGAATGAGTCACTTTATAATAACATAGGGGAAAATGTGAAGAAATTACAAAGAAAAAGGGTTTAAAACCTTTGGCAGAAGAAATCTGTGTTAAAATGGAAATTGGGGTTTTCGAACGATTGTAGACCATCGGATCATATTGGACCCTGAGATCAATGATGGAGATTGCTCATTGAAATCCTTTGGTGAAGGCGGAGGGTGATAGTGTAATGGGAGATTAGATCTGAGTCGTTGATCTGCAGAGATCAACGGCGGGGAGCGCACGTGATAAAACATAACACAAAATGAGGAAGGCGGTTTCTGGAGGGAAAACCGCAGGTTTCACGTTGCCAAAAGAGGGATAGGTGGTTTCACCTTTTCGAACGCGATATTCGTTCGAAGGTGACCCGTGGAATTTGAATACCGCCCATATCACGTAGCCCTCTGAGAATTAACATTCGTTCTTGAATCTACGCAAAAATGCGCATTGGACGTTGGATCTGAGGTCTTAGATCGGACGGTGGGGAGTGAGCACGATATAGGAAAGATGCACGGGCAGATAGCATGGTAGGGTGGTTTTATTACGGGTCGTCGGATCAAAGATTGTACGGCTGAGATCAAATCTGGAGGGAGGCAGGGCCCACGGGAGTTGAGCCTGTCGAGATAAATCTGGGCCGTTAGATGTAAAGGATCAACGGTCAGGATTGAAAATGGGTTTAAACGAAATAATACACAAGGCGGAGAAAGGTTTAATATGAGTCGTTGATCTGCAGGGATCAACGACTGAGATCTTCTTGGAAAACATTATAAAGTGGGGGTGCATGAATTTAACCAAGGTCAGAAGGATTGATCTAGACCATCGGATGTTGACATGTGGATGACCCAACTGCAATCGGAGCATCGCAATCGGCGGGGGTAATGGACATGGGAGTGCCGAAGCGATTGACTGTGGGGCGTCGATCTGCAGATCGGATTGACGGCAGAAAGCGGATCGGAAGGTGACCAATCTGGGGTGGCATAGTAAAATATTTAACACGCCTGTTAGGGTCTCGTGATTTGGCTGATTGGCAAGCCAAATGATAGTGTAACATCAAACTAATCTTTGGAGCCCAAGGACCTAGCCTTCCTGGACTCAGAGAGGGCTCTCTCTATTTGTGTAAGAGATATTTGTGTGATTGCTTCTTGTGTTTCTGATTTTATGCTATTTATGAAGTAGGTTTTTGGTTTTGGTTTTTAGGTTTGTGAGGGATGAACTGATCAAAGACTAAGATAGGTAAAAATATGTCAGATCAACTGGGCTATGGGGTCAAAAAGGTTAAGAAAGCTTTCAAATGGTGATACAAGGTTGTTGAAAGGCCGATTTGATTCGAGGTAAAATGGATCTTTGGGTAAAATGGAGTGGGATGGACACTAAATTTGTGAAGAACAAAGGATTTTAAACATAAATAGTCTAATAGCTGACATAAACATGGTAGGGCTAACCATTAATCATGAGAAATGTAACTATAAACTAATCAATGCATAGAAATAAACATTCAAGAAATACGTAGAGAAATAAGACTCTCTAACTTTATGAAATTGCTATCAGACTTTGGGAAAATACATTTAAGACAACCTAACAACTCAAATCACTATGAGGAAATGCCTAAGCATAGTATTTCAAGCTATTCGACACTTTGAAGCAAGATTGCATAGTTTTAGGCAAAGGGAAAGATCAGTACAAGACCTCCTTGGTTCAACAAATGAAAATCCAATCAGTCAAAGAAAGGTTTCAGAGGTGGAGCTATGACTAGCCATGAGTAAGTAGAGCATACCATGAATCATACTTAGCATGCAGAAAACCATAAATGAAACAAGAAAACAATTTCTTCAGTTATCAAAGAGCAATCAAGGATTCTTTGATATGACTAAGAAGGAAGAAAACATAGAAGCTATAAAGAAACAGGAAATTTGAGGTGCCTCCAAGGGCATGTCTCAAATCTATTCTCTACTGTCTTATAGCAAGCAAGAACATGGAATTATGAATGAAAACTAAGAAGCATAACATAGAGGGACACTATACCATTTTACCAACTCAAGGAATCCAACAACAAACCTCCTTCATCATCCAAAAACATTCAAGAAACTATCCAATGCATGAGACAAGTGTTTCTTCCAACCTTGTATAACCATATATTGCTTCTATTCATCAAGTTCAGCCTTGTTTACAATGAATTCTCTTGGAATATATAGGCCAAGATGAGGGAAAACCTCCTAGCGCAACTTGCAATCTCATTGGCCCATCAAAAATATCTGATTTTGTCCTTGAAACTTTGCAAAGCCCAAGGCACAAAATATCTAATAAAATATCTCAAAAATGATAAAAAATAAAAATATATTGACTTTTCATAAATAATCATGCCCAAAAATAGCTAAATTCACATGAGGAAAAGTCACTTTAGAAAGGTACATTTTTCACAAAAATACTTAAGAAATATATTAGCAGAAAGTCCCCTGTCTTGCTGGCAACTTTTGGAGGCCTTCCTGATGTTGAAACGAGGCCCGTGGTAGCTTTTTGGAAAGCTCTGCATGTATTTTTTCTGAAAATTCTTAGTTTCCTAAAAAATTATCACTATAAGTCCATCAAAAACTAACCTGTGTGTAGAAACCCAAAAAATAGACCTTGCTGATAAACGGGGCAGAGTGTGGAAAAAGTGAGTGTTTTTCGCCATTTTGAGGGAGAAAATCATCTTCAATTGATCTGAAAGTCCCTGAGTAGATGCCCCTAAAATTATTTCATCCAATGATACCATTTTCATCCTTTTATGATAACCCAAACAGAAATGGCGATGCCCATGAGTTTTAGCCAAAAACCCAAAAATGACAAAAAACCAAAACTTGTTGAAATTCGCCCAATTTTGGCGAGGATGACCCTCAAGGGTGTTCAGAAACATGTTGTGAAGATGAGGCCAAAATTTGAAGCTTTGAGGTGTCTTTCTTCAATTTTGGTGTAGGGCGCCCCCTTTGAACTTCCTTGAGTTTTTCCTGTGTGGCCTTCAATTTCCGTCGGGCGAACTAATTGAGCTTTTTATACTGCCCGGTCATCCTCCTTTGAAGGTCCAGATATCTATTGGCCTTCTCCAAATTCTTTTACAAGTGATCATTCACCCTCTCGAGCCATGCTTCTCGATTGTTCTCTATCTCTTAGGTGAACAAAGTAGTGAGTGGAATAGATTGGAGAAGGGCAACTTCTTCCTCCTTTTGTTTCTCAAGGGCTCTTCTGAGTCCCATGGTTCTTGACCTCTTTCTCCTAGGCTGATCTTCATCTTCAATATCATTTAACTCACCCATGATTTCTTCTAATTTAACTTGCACCTTGGAGGCCTCTTTTTTGTATTTGATGGCCTGGGTCTCATATACCGCCATGTGGACACTCATCTGTTTATTTTGTATTTGCAAAAAGTGATTGAAGTTTCTAGCCCTCTCTAGATTTGCCCTCAAAGCATCAATTTTCTTTCTCTATTGATCAAGAGAGTCTCTAGGATTCAGGCCTCATTGTTGCTATCATCACTTTGGATTTGAATTATGTCAAAGTCTCTCTCCTTTTCATGGCTGCTTCCTTCTTTCTCCTTTCCTTTTCTTTGGGTAGCCTTCTTGATCTTCCTCCTCTTGGGTAATTCGACAATGGGATTCTTGGGCAATTTCCCCTTGCTTCGGAGGGCCCTAGTAACATTTGGAGTTACATTTTTAGGCACCATTTTCCTTAATGTCCAGGAATTGGCCACTTTTGGAGAAGAAAGCATGGCCCCTTACCTAGGAGAGGCAACTAGCACATGCTCTATTGGCTCTTTTCCCTTGTTACTTTCCTTATCATCCTTGCCACTTTTTTGAGTTTCTTCATGAATGCTTTGACTGTCCTCTTGCATGTCTTTTTGAGGGCTGCCCTCTTTACTCTTGCCTTTGCTATCTCTAGGACTTTGAGGCTCTATCTCTTCAATGTTTTGGGCTTCATCTTCATCCTTTTTGCTGCTGTGAGGGCTACCAATACCCTCATCAAAATGTTCAATTTCCTCATGATTTCCCTCCTCACTACTTTGAGTTTGTTCATGGCGCTTTTCTTCATCACTATGCTGCATATCATCACAGTGTTCTTCTTCAGCTTGCTGCCCTTCCTCACTGTGCTATTTTTCACTTTGTTGCCCTTCTTCATCATGCTGTTCCTCCTCTTCATCATGATGTTGTTCATCATGTTCTTCTTCCCCTTGCTACCCTTCCTCATCATGCTGTTGTTCATCATGTTGCTTTTCCTCCTCATCATGTTCTTCTTCTTGCTCAATCATGGGAAATTTGAGCTTCTTGGGAATGGGCTTGCTTGAAGAGGGCGAAGGATGGTGAGTGGAAGGCGAAGGAGATGTATAGAATGAAGGAACAGTGGAAAAATCTGGATGTGCAATGAAAGTGTCCCAAGAGATTTCCTTCTTCTCAAGCTAATGAAGAATGATAACCTTGATGAGGGAATGATGGAAAAGGCAAGCTCACTGCTGAGAAGGAGGTTTTTTCTGAACAGTGGAGGCCATTTTTTCAATACTTCTATGGAGGAATAAAGGGAGATTTAACAATTTGGCTCTTCTGAAATACATGAGCAATCGGACATGGTAAGCATAGACCCAGGAGACTATTCCCTCGCAAGTGAAGTATTTCATGATTATCTTCATGACGAGAGCATAACTAGTCAACATATATGAGAAGGGAAATATCGATGGACATGCATCTCTATGCTCAGGCTTCAAAAAGAGTTTGTATTGTTTTGAGTCTAGGTGGCTCTGTTTAAACCAATTCTCTCTAACATAAGGGATTTTGGTGGCCTTGGAAATGGATCTAATAGAAAACTTGAAATCCAAGCCTGCCAGCTGAAAATGTTTCCCTTGAAATCTCAAAGCACAAATATGTGTGAAGGGGGAATAGCTTTTCACCTCCTGCACCCTTTGACAAAAATCTAGACATCCAACCTCATGAAAGTTAAACATGACTGATGGATGAGCATTTACCTCTTCAGTTTAAATAGGCTGAAACCTCCTGTGAAGGCCACTTCTACTGTCTTGCCTGGGAGGCATTTTGTTTTGGATACTCTTTGATGTTTGACCAAGACAAGCTGCTTCAAATGTTTTTTCTGAAATAGTCCCACAACTCCAACTTTGTCCTCCTTATAAATCACTGTTTTATCCTCTTTTGATGTCAATCAACAAGTTCTTTGTCAAATAAAAACAAAAATTCAATTTATCACTATGCTTGGGCAAATAACTCAGAAAAGATGTGTTTATGGTTTATTGGTGAAGAAAGAACATCTTGTGTTTTGACAAAAACACTTTTTCTTCCAAACACCTTTCTTTTGTTGTTCATTGTTCTTCACAAAGTAAAACAAAACACCCTCCAACCGATTTAAAATACCTTCATAGCATACTCTGTTTTTTGGAACTATGGAGGCTGCACTAGGTTTCACTATTTCACCATACAGAGAGGACTCTTTATATGACCAAGTATTCAAATTATGATCACTGTTTTCCCTTTGGAACTTGAAACAGAGTCTGCTCTTGTTTTACTTGTGGGCTATCACTGTTCTTAAAGGCAGTTAGGGTCCTTTAAGATTGTTTAAAACATCCACCTAACACTGTAATGGTGTGTGACAATCACAGCAACAAAAACCTTTGAGTTTGCTAAAAAACCCTACCCTCTAATCACTGTCTCTCTCTCTGGTGCTTTTTAACTGACAAAATTCCCTTAAGGCCACTGTTAAGACACTGTCCAAGTTAATTTGAGACCTCCTAAGCTCAAGAAAGCTTTTCTCCAGTTTTGACAAAATTCTGTCTCATATACCGCTGTCTATCTCATGTTTTTAAATGATGAAATGGTTTCAAAGGCACTATTTCCTTCTTAGGGAAAAAAACAAAACAAACACCCTTTCAATCTTTGCATCTTGCCAAGAGGTAATGAAGAATACCTCGAAGAAAAGCCCAAGGGCCTTGATTGATTGCTTGAGAATCTTTAGAGCTTTTTAGAAGGTGAAAGGAGTGAGCGGCACGTTCTCTGAAAAGAACGCCGCGCAGTCAGGTCGACCTCAGGCGGTGCTTGAACGGGCGCTACATGTGCCGCTACAGGCGCACCGTGCAACAACATAGACCCTTTGTATTTCCTCTCCCAGGCACGCCGCGCACTTTTCCAGGCACGTCGCACAAGCTTTAAGCCTTGAAAAAACTTGAAATTTTCTCGAAGTCCTTTGTTTCTCCAATGAACAAACAGGGGAGCACTTGGTGAGTGTTTTGAATTTTCACAATGGGACTTTGCCAACGGTCTCTCCACCTTTTAAAGTTGAAAAAGTCAACAACCTTTTGAAATCATGTTGTGAGGGTTTGGGTACTATGAAGGCCCTTTTTGTCTTAAAAAAGATAAATCACTATCTTTATCCTTTTATCAGTGGTTTCCTCAATGGGAGATAAGGGGTAAACAAGATTTTTAGGCCATTTGCAGCATTGTTAACCCTGTGCTTTTTTGGATGAGGCTACACAGTGATGCTATTTCATCCCTTTGTCAAACTATGTCATCTTTCCTTGTAGTGCCTCTTCACAATTAAGTAAATAAAAGTGACAAATTGAAAATATGCCATGAGGGGCAATTCTCTGAGATATGTAATCTTGTTGTTAAAATACCTTTATGCATCTTTAGACATCAGAAGCAACCTGATCTGTATCTGCAGAGTATTACTTACTAGTCACGAGTCACTAATATTTTGACTGTGTTTGAAAGAGATCATTGGAATACCTCTCTGTCCAGTACTTGCATCCCAGGCTCAAAACCACATAAGAAGCAGTTGTCTTCTCATGTTAAGTTTAATAATATCTTCTGGAACACTGGTACACTTCTACTTTTGAAAAATACATTGAAACACTGTAAATCCACCTAATATCAGTTTGACTTGTGGCATATGCACTGCTGAAACATCAAGGCTTGTTAGTGGTGCGACTTAAGGGTGTGTCAAGCTTTATTTGTAGAATAGGAAGGTCATCTATGACTGGTTGATATTAAACAAAGGTTCTTTTGGCTTTAGGATAGTTTGCCAAGGGAGGAATGCCTAAAGTGCCACTACCTAACTTAGGGGAGATTTTTGACAGATTTGGAGTATTCTCTTTGGAGCTGATGGACAAGTTTGTATGACTGAGACTAGATAGGGCTTTACAATTAGGTTTTATCTCATCATGGGCTGATTGAAAAGGTAGGAGGGAAAAAAAATTTATGGGTGTTTTCTAGCTGAAAAATTTGACAAATTGGAGATCAGCTGCTAGAAAACTTGGTTTTAAAAACTAGTCATCATTAACAGGTGAAAATACTGATGACTAACAGTGGCTCCATTTGGGGAGGGCAGCTCCTTTTCAGGAGGTGTCCAGAATTTCAGATCTCGGTTCTTTGAAGACCAGTGCCTTTATCCATTGGCGCAAATTTATTTATTCCATGATGCTATTTTTTAAAATTGACAACATGATTAGCATCAAAGACGTTTCTACTTACCCCGCTACATTTCGTAACATTTTTTCTTGTTTCAGGTGCGTTTAGACTAGCAACCCTTTGACATAATATTTTTGAAAAATGACTCTATCTAATTCTACACTTATATCCGTCGGGACTTTAGATTAAGCTGATGAACTCCTTTGTTTCTCTACCTATACTAGATCGACTGTCAAGGTTAAGCTGTTTGACAGGATTTTATTCTCTAATCTAAAACATGAAATTGAAAAATGAGCAAATCAGGATTAGACAGTCTGATTTGTCATGTACTTGTGGCATGAAAGATAAGCTGCACACAAATATTATTTTGCATAAAATGAAATCTAGAAAATCAGGGCTAGGATACACAGTTTGTTTTTCATCCCTGCTTTCCTCTTTGGTTCTGTTTTGAGCATGTAGAACCAATATATTTTCCTAATATACTTTATTTGATAAGTCAAGCTTACACAATGTTGACTATCTTTTCTCCACTAACTTATCAACAAATAAATTTAAAACATGTTCAGTTATGATTAGGCTAGATAACTGAACAAGACATTTGAGCACTAGTAGCGGCATTTAGACTTGCGCGCTTTCAGAATGACTATTTTTTGGAACATGGGGCTTTCTTTCTATTTTTCAAACCGCCCTCTTTTTCTATTTTTCTATTGTTTTTGAATTTTTTGTTTTTTTATTTTTTATTTTTTTCAAACAATGGTATGTACAGTGATTGAAAATGTTTTAACTCAGAAATATTGGAAATGGTGAAACTTAAGCATCTTATCTTCATAAGGATATCCTACCACTCTTGGTCCACTTAGCTCTTGAAAAGAAAAAATTGGAAAATTTTCTCTTTCAAGCATGACATAAGGATTCATGCATGAATCTCTGAACATCCCCGTATCTTCCTGCTGTACCTCTTTATACCTCTGATCTCCACTCCTACTTTTGCTGTACATCTTTTTCAAATAATGCAGATATTCTTTGTCATTTTTGAAGTATATGACGACATCATCAAGGTATGTCAGAATGCAGAAATTCAGAACTGGAAACATGGCTTTTAGGAGCATGTTTTTGGTGTCCGATGGTTTTTCAATTCTGGGTTTGAAAATGGAACTACTTCCAGCATACTTGAAAAATTCTTTGAGCTGTTTGCTTTGCAAAGGAATCATTTGGCGATATCCCGAAACATCATCTTGCAAAGACACATGATTAAAATCACTTATCATTGGTATATCATGGTCTTGGGTAGGAAAGATAAAATTTCTGTCACAAGGGTGTGTATTAGTATTTCTAAAATCAAAACAGATCTTATGACCAGCTGCTTTTTCTTTGACTGTTACTGTTTGGTCCAGATTTTTGTATTTTCTTTTAACAAAGTTGTTTCTTGGAGTGATGGCAGTGGCATAAGGCTTCTCACTATTTTCTCTACATGAAGTAGTATCTTGAATAATATTGCAAATTCTAGTAGTTCTAAGTCTTTGGTGGAGTGCAGAATGCTAGCTAGTTCAAACAACTCAGGTATATTTGGACTGCAGTCATCATATCCTTTCATAAGAAGTTTTTTGGACATTTTTTCTGGATTTGGAGCTGTTATGGCTACAGTCAACGTTTCATTTGAAAGGGTAGGGTTATGTGATGGTAAATCCTTAAGGTATGGTAAAAACATTAAGCTTCCCTGCCCCTAATTTCCAAAGAGGTTTGTGATATGCAAGTCTTCTAATGCCTCTGTTCTAAAAAAGTCTCCTGATGTTAATGCTGATGTTTGCCTAAGGTTTGAGAAATTTTCTTGATGGTACATAATGGTTTGTACTTCTCGCTCTATCCCTATTTCAAAAGGAGCAAACTCTCTTTCCTTAAGACATAAATGATCATGGTCATGATAATTCTGAGTGTCTAGTTCATCATAGAGAACTTGGGGCTGCTGATGTGGTGGGCCTAAGTTTGTTTCAAATCCTTCTGACTGTTCTTCAATGTTCTCATCAGTGTGTAAAATGAAAGAGTTCAGATCAAAATGCAAGGAGTACATCGGGATGTTATCTGCCCTTTCTTGATTACTGACCATATACTTCATGTGTGATTCCCGATAGAGTATTCTAGTTTGGTTAAACACATGAATAGTGGCGTAGGACATATCAAGTTAAATATTTCCCTGAAGCTGAGCTTCCCAAGTTCTGGATAAAAGCATTCTGTACTTGGGGGGAATGTCTACCACCACTATGTCCATGATCAGGTGTTTTGCAGGTATTTGGGCCAAACTGAAACAAAGATTTTTTATTAAGCCTAGACACTTGACTCTACTTGAATCAAATGAATATAAGTATTTATATGGTCTTGTTATTTCTAGGCCTAATATTTCCATCACAACCCTTGGCATGAGATATGCGAGGCCCCAAAGTCTAGCATGGCATTGTGTAGGATTTGGTCATGGATATTCAAACTTATGTAAAAGGGAAGAGTGGTTCCTTCTTGGAATTTCCCTTCTATTTTTGGACCAAACAACACTTCAGGAGTGTCATCAGCTAGATTAAGCGTATTTGCATCATTTCCTATATTCAGGACCTTTAACACTTGGGATTTATAAGAGCTTTGGGTGACAAGTTCAGTGAGGGGCATGGTAATCTTTATTTTGGCGATTTCTCCCTCAAAACTGAAGGGTGCTTGTAGTTTAGATAGGTTGGCTTCAGTTTTTTCAGCCATGACTTTCTTTATGTTCAGAATTTGCTGACTTTGTTTCGGGATTTTGTTTGACACAGCCTTCTCGGGAATCTTGGTGGAGGTACTAGGAGCATCTGAGTCAAAACTTGTTTGAATAGCTTTATCTTTGTTTTGGTCAGTTTTCTTGACCGCGATTTTGTTGCTATCCACTGCTTTTTTAAGGATGGTATCAGGGGTTTTAGCAGTGTCCGAGCTACCTTTCTTGGAGTTGTCTTGGTTTCTTCTGCTTCTAAGGTCATACTGCCTGTGAGATTCTATTATGGAATTTTGAAAATATATGGCAGGATCTTCGGGATCTTCATAGTTGGTTTCATTTTGATTCGAAGAGAAGAAATCTTGTTCTTATTCTGTGAGGTAAACCTCACTCTCGTTATGGGAACGTATAAGGTTCAAATGATTTTCATCAATGGGTTCTATATCACTCTCATCCTCATCAACATAATTTTCATTAAAGGGTGGCCTAATTTGTTGGTCATTTTCCCTTGTTTTGTTTTGAGGTTGTTCTCTCCTAAAATTTTGGTTCCGGTTTCTGTTTGGAGGGTTTGTTGTCCCTAAGAGGTGTCTTTTCACTTATCTTTTCCCACATTTTCGCCATGGATCTAACCAAGTCATTTATTCTAGGATCTAAGGAAGGGGCTAAAGGGGAAACCTCATCCTGGTATGTGACTTTCCTTTTTGATCTGATCTTAGCTCTCTTTTCTGCTAAGTTAGCTTCTGCACTTATGGCCACTTTTTGCATTTCCTCTAAGGTTGGAGGGTCTTTATCTCTCAGTTGATAAGTCATTTCTGGGTCGAAACCTTTGGGGAAATTTTCTAAGGCTGAGCCAAGTGGAGGTTTGAAGTGAGGTGGGAGGGCGTTATACACACTTTTGAACCTAGTGCAATATCCCTAGACACTTTCACCATTTTCCATTTTTGGGTTGTTATATTCTGACAGAATTTGAATGGGGTTCTTTCTAATTTCCCACTTATTTATGAAGGTTTGGTAAATTTCTGGGAGATCGTGTATGCTGTTTGGAGTTAAGCTCTTAAACCATTTTTTGGGTTCTCCGCCCAGGCTTTGGGTGAACATCCTCATTCTTATAGTCTCATCTTCTATTTCCATGTATTCAAAGGCATCGCTAATCCTATCTACATGTTTTTGAGCAGTATTAGCCTTAGCTCCGGTAAAGTGCGGGATTTTGGATTGATAGTCATTTTGTAAAGGAGCCAAAGGGTGTGGCAACACCAAGGGTGCATACCAAGCTGCCATGGCGGGAGCTAATGGATGATTTATAAAATGAGGGTTTGTAGGATGAGCTGAGGGGATTTGAACAGTAGTGGTTTGGATGGGTGTGGCGGATGTACTTGGGCTAGTGATCTGATTTTGAGCAGATCTGGGGTGGTAGGAGCCAAAGTGATGGAGAAGCTGAAATTTGGGAGGTGTTGTAGGTGAGGCTTCTCTATTAGGACTCTGTGCCAGATCTAGGGGCTCAATATCGTCAAAGTTTACCTTACTTTGTGACTTGCTTCTAAAAGGGGATTTTGTTGATTTTAAGTCAAATGGGGAATCCTACAAGGATGAGAGATGTTTAGGTACTGATCTTGCTTTACAGATGGACCTATCGGTAGCTAAGTTTCCAATTTCGGAATCTTTCCATAGAATCTTCTTTGGGTCATCTACTATGATAGGGGGATTTGGGTCTGGATGAGATCTGGTGTTGATTCTTCGTGAAGCCATATTTCGAATTCAGAGTTTAGAGAGGATGGAATTTGTGATTGTTTCAGATGGATGGCCTCTCTAGGGGTTTTTCTAATGTGAAGGATGGTCAAAACAAAAAATGAGGGCTAGTGGAGTCGCTAGGTGGATTTCTTTGAGAACTATGGTCCACCACCAAAACTATCAAAGATGCTTTCAGGAAAAACATTTTCTAGAAAACTTTGAGATGAAGACTTGCAAGGAAGAGTTATTACTTGGTTTCAATAGTTTCCTAGACTGTCTAGACAAGCTAATGGTTCTATTTGCAAGTTTATTTATGTTTATCTCATATGTTTAGGTGAGGTTTTCTGAATCGCTAAGTTATACTTAGTTTGTCACTAATCACAGAGTTTGCACCATGAGTTTTAAGTTTTGGAAAGGATGAGTCAATAGAAAAAGTATGGTTTATGAATTTTTTGTTTTTTTTATGGAGTTTTTAGGCCTACTGGAGGATAGTGGAGTCGCCAGGTGGAACTTGGTTATTTTTGTAGAGATGTAGCTATGGTCCACCACCAATAACTAGGGAAAAGCCAATCTGGGAATTTTTTGGGGTTTTCTGAGTTTTTATGTGTAGCCTATGAGGTTTGGAAGAGTTTCCTATAACTGAATCATCATTTTTCTAAGATGGTGAAAGAGCTAGCTTCTACTCTTCAAACAACACTTAAATTTTCTAAGTTTGATCGAGACTTCGGGAGTTGCTAAGGAGTACTTATATTGTCACTAACTCGGAAGGTCCCACCGTGATCGCCATTATGTTAGGGTCCCGTGATTTGGCTGATTGGAAAGCCAAATGAAAGTGTAACATCAAACCAGTCTTTGGAGCCCAAGGAACTAGCCTTCCTGGACTCAGAGAGGGCTCTCTCTATTTGTGTAAGGGATATTTGTGTGAATGCTTCTTGTGTTTATGATTTTAGGCTAGTTATGAAGTAGGTTTTTGGTTTTGGTTTTTAGGTTTTTGAGGGATGAACTGATAAAAGACTAAGATAGGTAAAAATATGTCAGATCAACTAGGCTATGGGGTCAAAAAGGTTAAGAAAGCTTTCAAATGGTGATACAAGGTTGTTGAAGGGCCGATTTGATTCAAGGTAAAATGGATCTTTGGGTAAAATGGAGTGGGATGGACACTAAATTTGTGAAGAAAAAAGGATTTCAAACATAAATAGTCTAATAGCTGACATAAACATGGTAGGGCTAACCATTAATCATGAGAAATGTAACTATAAACTGATCAATGCATAGAAATAAACATTCAAGCAATACATAGAGAAATATGACTCTCTAACTTTAGGAAATTTATCAGACTTTGGGGAAATACATTTAAGACAAAATAAAAACTCAAATCACTATGAGGAAACGCCTAAGCATAGTATTTCAAGCTATTCGACACTTTGAAGCAAGATTTCATAGTTTTAGGCAAAGGGAAAGATCAGTACAAGACGTCCTTGGTTCAACAAATGAAAATCCAATCAGTCAAAGAAAGGTTTCAGAGGTGGAGCTATGACTAGCCATGAGTAAGTAGAGCATACCGTGAATCATACTTAGCATGCATAAAACCATAAATGAAACAAGCAAACAATTTCTTTAGTTATCAAAGAGCAACCAAGGATTCTTTGATATGACTAAGAAGGAAGAAAACATAGAAGCTATAAAGAAACAGGAAATTTGAGGTGCCTCCAAGGGCATGTATCAAATCTATTCTCTATTTTCTTATAGCAAGCAAGAACATGGAATTATGAATGAAAACTAAGAAGCATTACAGAGAGGGACACTATACCATTTTACCAACTCAAGGAATCCAACAAGAGACCTCCTTCATCATCCAAAAACATTCAAGAAACTGTCCAATGCATGAGACAAGTGTTTCTTCCAAGCTTGTATCACCATATATTGCTTCTATTCATCAATTTCAGCCTTGTTTACAATGAATTCTCTTGGAATATATAGGCCAAGATGAGGGAAAACCTCCTAGTGCATCTTGCAATCTCATTGGCCCATCAAAAATATCTGATTTTGTTCTTGAGGCTTTGCAAAGCCCAAGGCACAAAATATCTAATAAAATATCTCAAAAATGATAAAAAAGGAAAATATATTGACTTTTCATAACTAATCATGCCCAAAAATATCTAAACGCACATGAGGAAAAGTCACTTTAGAAAGGTAGATTTTTCACAAAAATACTTAAGAAATATATCAGCAGAAAGTCCCCTGTCTTGCTGGCAACTTTTGGAGGCCTTCTCAATGTCGAAACAGGGCTCGTGGCAGCTCGTTGGAAATATCTAAATGTCTATTTTCTGAAAATTATTAGTTTCCTCCAAACTGATCAATGGAAGTCCATCAAAAACTGACCTGCGTGTAAAACCCCAAAAAATAGACCTTGCTGATAAACAGAGCAGAGTGTGGAAAAAGTGAGTGTTTTTCACCATTTTGAGGGAGAAAATCATCTTCAATTGATTTGAAAATCACTGAGTAGATGCCCCTAAAATTATGGCATCCACTGATACCATTTTCATCCTTTGAGGATTACCCAAATAGAAATGGCGATGCCCATGAGTTTTAGCCAAAAACCCAAAAATGACAAAAAACCAAAACTTGTTGAAATTCACCCAATTTTGGCGAGCATGACCCTCAAGGATTTTCAGAAACATGCTGTGAAGATGAGGCCAAGATTTTAAGTTTTGAGTTGTCTTTCTTCAATTTTGGTGTCGGGCGCCTCCTTTGAACTTCCTTGAGTTTTTCCTGTGTGGCCTTCAATTTCCGTCGGGTGAACTGATTGAGATTTTTATAGCGCCCGGTCATCCTCCTTTGAAGGTACAGATCTCTATTGGCCTTCCACAACTTATTTTCCAAGTGATCATTCACCCTCTCGAGCCATGCTTCTTGATTGTTCTCTATCTCTTGGGTGAACAAAGTAGTGAGAGGAATAGATTGGAGAAGGGCAGCTTCTTCCTCCTTTTGTTTCTTAAAAGATCTTCTGAGTCCCATGGTTCTTGGCCTCTTTCTCTTAGGCTGATCTTCATCTTCGCTATCATTGAACTCACCCATGAATTTTTCCAATTTAACTTGCACCTTGGAGGCCTCTTTTTTGTATTTTATGGCCTGGGTCTCATATATTGCCATGTGGACACTCATCTGTTTATTTTGTATTTGAAAAAAGTGATTGAAGTTTCTAGCCCTCTCTAGATCTGCCCTCAAAGCATCAATTGGGCTTTCTCTATTTATCAAGAGAGTCTCTAGGATTCGGGCCTCATTTTCGCTATCATCAATTTGGATTTGAATTATGTCAAAGTCTCTCTCCTTTTCATGGCTGTTTCCTTCTTTCTCCTTTCCTTTGCTTTGGGTAGCCTTCTTGATCTTCCTCCTCTTGGGTAATTCGAAAATGGGCTTCTTGGGAAATTTCCCCTTGCTTCGGAGGGCCCTAGTAACATTTGGACTTACAGTTTTAGGCACCCTTTTCCTTGATGTCCGGGGCTTGGCCACTTTTGGAGAAGAAAGCATGGCCCCTTGCCTAGGAGAGACAGCTAGCACATGCTCTATTGGATCTTTTCCCTTGTTACTATCATCATCATCCTTGCCACTGTTCTGAGTTTATTCATGAATTATTTGACTGTCCTCTTGCATGTCTTTTTGAGGGCTGCCCTCTTTACTCTTGCCTTTGCTATCTCTAGGACTTTGAGGCTCTGTCTCTTCAATGTTTTGGGCTTCATCTTCATCCTTTTTGCTGCTGTGAGGGCTATCAATACCCTCATCAAAATGTTCAATTTCCTCATCATTTCCCTCCTCATTGTTTTGAGTTTTTTCATGGCGCTTTTCTTCATCACTATGCTACATATCATCACTGTGTTCTTCTTCACCTGGCTGCCCTTCCTCACTGTGCTCTTTTTCACTTTGCTACCCTTCTTCATCATGTTGTTCCTCCTCTTCATCATGCTATTGTTCATCATGTTCTTCTTCCCCTTGTTGCCCTTCCTCATCATGCTGTTGTTCATCATGTTGCTTTTCCTCCTTATCATGTTATTCTTCGTGCTCAATCATGGGAAATTTGAGCTTCTTGGGAATGGGCTTGCTTGAAGAAGGCAAAGGATCGTGAAATGAAGGTGAAGGATATGTATGGAATGAAGGAACAGTGGAAAAATCTAGATGTGCAATGAAAGTGTCCCAAGAGATTTCCTTCTCAAGCTGATGAAGAATGATAACCTTGATGAGGAAATGATGGAAAAGGCAAGCTGACTGTTGAGAAGGAGGTTTTTTCTGAACAGTGGAGGCCATTTTTTCAATACTTATATGGAGGAAGAAAGGGAGATTTAAAAATTTGGCTCTTGTGAAATGCATGAGAAACCGGACATGGTAAGCATAGACCTGGGAAAATCTTCCCTCGCAAGTGAAGTATTTCATGGTTATCTTCATGAGGGGAGCATAACTAGTCAACATATATGAGAAGGGAAAGATGGATGGACATGTATCTCTATGCTCAGGCTTCAAAAAGGGTTTGTACTGTTCTGAGTCTAGGTGGTTTTGTTTAAACCACTTCTCTCTGACATAAGGGATTTTGGTGGCCTTGGAAATGGATCTAGGAGAAAACTCGAAATCCAAGCCTGCCAGCTGAAAGTGTTTCCCTTGAAATCTTAAAGCACAAAGATGTGTGAAGGGGGAATAGAAATTCACCTCCTGAACCCTTTGACAAAACTCTAGATATCCAACCTCATGAAAGCTAAACAGGACTGATGGATGAGCATTTACCTCTTCAGTTGAAACAGGCTCAAACCTCTTGTGAGGGCCATTTCTATTGTCTTGCCTGGGAAGCATTTTGTTTTGGATACTCTTTGATGTTTGACCAAGACAAGTTGCTTCAAATGTTTTTTCTAAAATAGTCCCCCAACACCAACTTTGTCCTCCTTTTAAATCACTGTTTTATCCTCTTTTGATGCCAATCAACAAGTTCTTTGTCAAATAAAAACAAAAATTCAATTTATCACTGTGCTTGGGAAAATAACTCTGAAAAGATGTGTTTGTGGTTTATTGGTGAAGAAAGAACATGTTATGTTTTGACAAAAACACTTTTTCTTCCAAACACCTTTATTTTGTTGTTCACTGTTCTTCACAAAGTAAAACAAAACACCCTCCAGCTGATTTAAAAGACCTTCACAGCATAATCTGTTTTTTGGAACTATGGAGGCTACACTACGTTTCACTGTTTCACCATACAGAGAGGACTCTTTATATGACCAAGTTTTCAAATTACGATCACTGTTTTCCCTTTGGAACTTCAAACAGAGTCTGCTCTTGTTTTACCTGTGGGCTATCACTGTTCTTAAAGGCAGTTAGGGTCCTTTAAGATTGTTTAAAACATCCACCTAACAATGTAATGGTGTGTGACAATCAAAGAAACAAAAACCTTTGAGTTTGCTAAAAAAGCCTACCCTCTAATCACTGTCTCTCTCTCTGGTGCTTTTTAATTGACAAACTACCCTTAAGGCCACTTTTAATACACTATCCAAGTTAATTTGAGACCTCCTAAGCTCAAGAAAGATTTTCTCCAGTTTTGACAAAACTCTGTCTCATATACCACTGTCTATCTCATGTTTTTAAATGATGAAATGGTTTCAAAGGCACTATTTCCTTCTTAGGGAAAAAAACACAGCAAACACCCTTTCAATCTTTGAATTTTCCAAGAGGTAATGAAGAATACCTCGAAGAAAAGCCCAAGGACCTTGGTCGATTGCTTGAGCAGCTTTAGAGCTTTTTAGAAGGCGAAAGGAGTGAGCGACACGTTCTCTGAAAAATAACGCCACGTAGTCGGGTCGGCCTCGGGCGATGTTTGAATGGGCGCTACAGGCGCATTGCGGAAAAACATAGACCCTTTGTATTTCCTCTCCTAAGCGTGCCGTGCAAGCTTTAAGCCTTGAAAAAACTTGAAATTTTCTCGAAGTCCTTTGTTTCTCCAATGAACAACCAGGGGAGCACTTGGTGAGTGTTTTGAATTTTCACAATGGGACTTTGCCAACGGTCTCTCCACCTTTTAAAGTCGAAAAAGTCAATAACCTTTTGAAATCACGTTGTGAGGGTTTGGATGCTATGAAGGCCCTTTTTGTCTTAAAAAACATAAATAACTGTCTTTATCCTTTTGAAGACCTCTTTGCTTTTTTAAAACAAAACTTTCCTTTGAACAAGTGTATTTGTAATTCGAGCAGTCCTTTAACCACTGTCTCACCATTTCTTGAGCTGTATTTCTCTAAAGCCTTTATAAAAGAGCCTTGATCTACCGATGAGGGTCCTTTGATATAAACATGAAACTTGTTTTGAGTATCTCTTTAACCATTAGTATGAGCTAACTTTCATGGTGAAAACCTTAAGAAAACTGACCCTCTGCATTTTGTGAGGGAGGCCATCTTCAAGTTGAAAAATCAACTATTATTTCTCTAGGTGAATTTTCTTGTGACCTTTGTCTCTCTAAGCACTGTATATCCTTTGAATTTTTAGACAAGAAGCATGGTTTTGATCATGAAAGTATTCTTTTCCTATGCGTTGGGAAAAGCACTTGGATAGATAGCAATGCCCTCTCCAAAAATGTGACTTTGTATCTTTTGGAGGAAACCCTTTGTAAACATAAGAAAAAGAGACCTCCAGCACCCTCATGCCACATCTTGGAAAGAGATAATTCACAACTCCAAAACTTACTTTGACAATTTCTACTCTCCTGGTGTTTTGATGATAATTATAGCTATTGTGCAGTTTGATCAAAACAATTAGGTGCCCTTGGATATTTTCCTTTGACTGTGGATGAAAAAACTTATTTGCATTCACCCTTGGCTTTACCTATATCTGTTCATCAAGGAAAAAGACCTTTAGAGACCCTCAATGCAATCATATGGAACAACAAGGCTTTTTCACATGTTTCATAAAAGGCTTTTGACTGTGATAGTGATATGGCTTGATTCTTTGAATGTTGTCTCTGAATTTAAAACACATGCCATACCCTTTTCTCACATTGATGAGCCTGTCCAAATTTTGTTCACTTTAGCTGCAGGTTGCCTTTGAAGGAGATCTCTGATAGAAGAAAAACCAAACCTCTTTGATTATCATAGTACCACTGCTTTCCCTCTATTTTTAACACCATTTTTCTATTCATAAGCCTTCAATTTCTTTCTACTAATTTCAACTCTGTCTTTCAAATAGTGAAACCATGTAAGCACCCCTTGAAAATACCACTGTTGTATCAGTGGTTTCCTCTATGGGAGATAAGGTGTAAACAAGCTTTTTAGGCCATTTGCAACATTGTTAACCTTGTGCTTTTTTGGATGAGGCTACACAGTGATGCTATTTCATCCCTTTGTCAAACTATGTCATCTTTCCTTGTAGTGCCTATTAACAATTCAGTAAATAAAAGTGACAAATTGACAATATGCCATGAGGGGTAATTCTCTGAGATATGTAATCCTATTTTTAAAATACCTTTATGCATCTATAGACATCGGAAGTAACTTGATCTGTATCTGTAGAGTATTACTTGCTAGTCATGAGTCACTAACCTTTTGATTGTGTTTGTAGGAGCTCATTGGAATACCTCTCTGTCCAGTACTTGCATCCCAGGCTCAAAACCACATGAGAAGCAGTTGTCTTCTCATGCTAAGTTTAATAATGTCTTCTCGAACATTGGTACACTTCTTCTTTTGAAAAATACATTGAAACACTGTAAATCCACCTAATATTAGTTTGACCTGTGGCATATGCACTGTTGAGACATCAAGTCTTGTTAGTGGCGCGACTTAAGGGTGTATTAAGATTTATTTGTAGAATAGGAAGGTCATCTATGACTGGTTGATATTAGACAGAGGTTCTTTTGGATTTAGGATAGTTTGCCAAGGGAGGAATGCCTAAAGCGCCACTACCTAACTTAGGGGAGATTTTTGACAGATTTGGAGTATTCTCTTTGGATCTGATGGACAAGTTTGTATGACTGAGACTAGATAGGGCTTTACAATTAGGTTTTATCTCATCATGGGCTGATTGAAAAGGTAGGAGGGGAAATTTTTTTATGGGTGTGTTGTAGAGGTAAATCCCCTCTGCGGACAGAGGCGATCCCTACTAGCCCAGATCGGGTCTAGCAACAATCATATCACACTAAGGTGCAAGTTCCTAATTGCAATATACCAAAATGTGAAGAAGGCCTACCTCAAGTCCAACTTTATTGTTTGTAGAGAAGATGGCACTTCCGTTCCCTTGCTCCAGCAGATCACAATCCTCTTGCTCGCCGCGATCAAACACCTGCACACACAAGAAACACGACAAACACAAGCGTAAAACTCGATATATGCAATTGTGTATCAATCAGAGAAGACACAACTCATGATCATAATGAACAATATGAGTGGAACCATAACCAAAGTCTCTTATAATTAATTCATACAAAGGAAAATACAACTAGGCTCTGATGCTGAATCTTCCTTCGGCGAGTCGTCAGCGGAATACGTCTCGGTAAAGCTTGTCGGGAATGGGGACAAGCCTCTCTCTTCGATCTTCAATCTCCTTGCTACTAATTTGGCACTATGAGGACTATTGCAGCATTCTTTAGGCTTTGAGGGCTCTTGGAGACTCTTGGAGATTAGCTTGAAAAGGAAAATGTCAAGCTTATATAGATGGTGGAAGGGGAGTTGGGATCCCTACAATCATGGGATTGGCCCTATCCTCAAGGAAGCTTCCATGAGAGGTGGAAAACTACTTCCTCTACATGGAGAATCGGAGCCAAACGTCCCAACTCGATTTAGAGTCCAGTTTAGGAATTTGTTGGAGTCAATCTTCTGCCATTTATTTTTAAAAAACACTCCTTATTAAGCCTAGCGTGGGTACAACACTGAGACAGTGCACCAGTTGGCGTGCCCTCTTTGGAGGATTTCCGCCATTGGTGCGGCTATAACACTGAGAAGTCGCACCAAGGATAAAAAGGCTATTTTTAGGGTTTTTCACAAGGAGTTTTCTTCAGAGGAATGAAAGTCCATGTTCAGGGGAATGCCATGAAAGTGTTTTCATCTCATTTCACTGCTCACAGGTCACAGAATAAGCCCTCCAATGTGCGGGATTGGGAATTGCAGGGATGGTGACAAATTACTGTGTAACAGATGCCCCCTAAAGCATTAGGCCTGAAAGAGAGAGAGGGGTGAAATGCTTTACGAGAACGTGTCGAACTGAAAACACCGCCATCGAAAAACCTGCGTAGAGAAGTACAACTGATATCTCAAATACATGATATATGTAGTATGGGTGCAGCCATCCATAACAGAGTATACAATAATCAGGATCCAAGGTATGGACGCAGCCATCCAGAAGGGATCGATAAATAGACTCAGGTATGGTCGCAACCATCTAGTGAATAAGTCATGTAACCAATCATAATAATCCACAAAATCGCGGTCAGATTCCAAATGTTAAAATCCAGTAGTCTCGCGCTCCATCTCGACCCGAAAAAAAGCATGTTCGGCGATGCGAATAAGTGAGCCGAGGTCGAACATGCAAGAACATCGCCTGATTACCAGCCAATGATGAAAGATGTTAACAGACGCGAGAGGTACCACCAATAATGACAATGGTCCTCAAGGTACTATAGGTACAATACACGACGTGTGAATCAATGAGCTGGCGTCGAACACCCGTAGAATCACCCGATCGGAGGCCAATGATGAAACCTCACGTCGAATGCGAAGAACCTGCCATTGAGGCATGCAGGCTCCCAGATACCAGAAGGGAGTCTCTAGATCAGCTTCCTGGATAATGATTTGAAGTCGATAGGAAGTGACCTTGATCGAAGGTGGGCCATAATGTTTCCCACATTATCGACACGAGACAGAGGAGCATGATGTCTTTGTGAATCAAGATCGGATGAGAATCAGAGGAAGTTTGAAATCTGCAGAGGTCAACTTATCTTGAACATATAGGCGGCACGAGAGTGGATTTGGCAGTATTTGACATCAAAATATCAAAGGTCATGATGACGAGGCAAAAGAGCAGATGAGAGGTAAAAAAGGATCACCCAAACCCACGGAGGCAAGTGGAAAATGAGATGAGATGTCCCCAACTCGACACGAATGCAGACAAGTGCCATGTTCAAGAGCGAGATACTGCCGACATGATAATGATGTTGGTTCCATTTTTCCCCACCATCCTGGCGAGTACCTCTTTATTTTTGAAAACAAGCTTGAAGGGGATAGCATATGCTTGTGATATAAGTTCATCCTTCGGATGAATCCATCTTAATACATTTAACGAGCCCTAGGAAGGAGGAACTCGAGTATCATCATTACGACTGAATCCGATGTCATCAGGGTTTAAGGAGTCTAAAAAAGGAAGAACTCAACGTCTTTTCATGTTTAGAGAGTTTGGAAAGATAGAGGAAAAGTAAAATCCAACAATCCCTTTTCGTAGATAGTTCCTCAGATCCAAAAAGGTAGAAAACTATATCTGAGAAAGCCTCCTAGTCGCATTAGGCTAGGGTATTCCTTTTTCGTAAGTAATCCATCCCAGCCCGAAAAAGGGGTTAACGTATACTGGGTAGATGTCGTTTCGTGTCCACTTTAACGAGATTGAAACGACAAGGGACTCGGCAATATTTTCATGTTTAGAGAGTCAGAAAAGAGCTGAAAGATGACTCCTCCTGGAGGAACGAGTGGTATAAAGGGTAGCATCTGGTTCCGGTAATGGTGGAACTTCTTAGAACAAATAAAGGTTAAGAGGCTGGCCATCGCGCACTCACTCATTGCAAGTTCGTAAATGGGTAAAACAACCAAGTGAAGGCATATAATCGGCCAAGAAGATAATGACGATGGAGTGAGAAAACCAAGGTTCATCTGGCAAAAACAGGCTGATAAAATGGCAATCACAAGAGGTAAAATGGGAATGGTTTCATTTTTTACACAAGCTTGAAATCAAGAAACTTTGCTTGAAGTTGGTTTCATTTTTACACAAGCTTGAAACAAAGATAAACTATGCTTGAAACCGGTTTCATTTTTACACAAGCTTGAAACGGAAACAAACTATGCTTGAAAAAGTGAGCATGCCCCCAGCATGGTGACTCAATTCGAGGTACATGCCCCCCAAGCTTCAATCCATATGAAAGGCAGATGGAGTGAAGGTTCAAGTTACGATATCAAGAGAAAGACTCAACTAGGATTTTACGAGATCTGATCAAAGACTCGAATTGAACAAGAACGTGTTTCATTATTTTAACAAGGTTGACACATTAAAAGAACTATCCCCAGGACACCTTGTTTCATGGTTTAAGGAGCTTGGCACAAGACAAGGAACTCTACTCCGACAATCTTGTTTCATTTTTTAAGGAGCTTGACATAAGACAAGGAACTTTGCTCCGACCATCTTGTTTCAATTTTTAAGGAGCTTGACACAAGAAAAAAAAATGTGCTCCGAAACATCTTGTTTCATTTTTTAACGAGCTTGACAGAAGAAAATGAACTCTACTCCGAAAACCTTGTTTCATTTTTTAAGGAGCTTGACACAAGACAAGGAACTCTGCTCCGACCAGCTTGTTTCATTTTTTAAGGAGCTTGACACAAGAAAATGAACTGTGCTCCGACCGACCTCATCATAATGAACAAGAAGTCATCACTTCCAAGATTTCCACTCCTGATGGAAGGAAAACATCCTAGAAGTCAGGACCCAATGCCCCCAGCACTTGATGCACAATGGCACTATCACTAGGTACAGGCACGGGGTAGGTAGCCACATATTTGACCTGTGGTGGGGCAGATACAGCAGGTGGATAAAAACCAAGAAGGGATGATGGTGGGCCAGCTGCCACATCAGGACCAAAGAACGAAAGCTGATCAATGGTCACGATCTGTCCTTCATGTGGAAAACAGACCACATGAAAAAGGGAGGAGACGAGTGCTCCCATGGCATAGGTGTAATCGTGTTCCCAAAAGCAGATTGAAATCCAAGGGGCTTGGAACAACCATCACATCCATATGGACGGTTTTACCTCCCAGAGTAACAGGTAACCTTGGAAGAATCCCTAACGGTTGATTCGTTCTTCTGTTAAATGGCAACATATTCTGCGTAACAGGCGCAAGTGGCGGTGAGCCAAAATCTTGCCAAGTAGTCTATAGATGTAAAAATCAATGATGCGCCTCGTCTATAATGGTGCTGGTATGGCTAAAAACAAAGGCCTCAGACCATTATCTCAAAAGGCACATAACACGGAAGGCGGTATCCTGCAAATCAATTCCAATCAAAGGAAGCGACCAAACTACTCGGAGGGGCTACCATCGAATCGAGATGGTCTTCCCCTGGTGTTACGGAAGAAGGAGCATCCTCCTTGACCTCCATCTCGAAGGTGGGAGGGGTATCCTCCGAGACCTCCATCACGGGAGGCGGAGGAGCAGCTTCTTGAGGTATAGGGGCAGGAGAATCTTTCTCCAAGTCCGAAGAATCTGAAGAAACCAGAAGAACATGAGGGGTGTGAGATCCACTTTCCATGGAAAAGACCTGGTGCACCATAGACGGGGCCAGTTCAACCGATCCCACGACCAATGGTTGGTCGGGAAGGATTCCTGAATCTGAATTTCCATGGGAGCGGGATCGACCAAGGATGACTCTTGACCAATCGTAGGATCAGTTGGTGGAGGACTCATAGAAAGTCGATTATAACCAGCTGGAAGGCATGGTGTTGAAATAGTTGAGTTTTCCAAAACTCTCTTGGCTTCATCCATATATGGAAAAATGTGAATGGCATGGTGCCCTTCACACAACTTACAGGGATTGGTAATCTTACGCTACTTCTTAGGAGCCTTACCAGCACCAACTGAAGACGTGCCCCCAACCTGACTCGCGGAAGCCAAAGGCAACAGCGGACGATCGTTGGACCATGCTTTGAGCACCTTGGGAATGCCAGGGTAGTCTTGAAGAAGATGGTCTCCCGTGCACAACATGCAAGGGAACTTGACTTTCCGTGGAGGGTTGGAAGGTTTATCAACAGGAGATGTTTCGGAAGCAGTAGTTGCAGCCTTAGCCTCTCTCTTATCGGACTTCTTCTTCTTCTTCTTAGCCACCTAGTTACTTGAATCCAGACTTTCACTAGGCGAAGTAGAAGAGGAGGACGCAGAAATAGGCGAAGAAGGGGAGAGGTCCACCTTGGAATCAACATGATGTTGTTCAGGCGGAGGAACTGATTGAACAGTAGTCGAGACATTCGGGACCATAGAGGTTGAGAACAACCAAACAGGCAACCCAACAGTTAACCCAGGAAGGGACAATGTTGCCATATAAGGAGCGCCAACATTTCCAAAAGGAGGAAAAGGACCTGGATTCTCATCGGAGGGCATTCCTTGGTTGGTGAACTCCGGAAAAGTTGCCATCAGAAACGATCTTCAGAACAACACCCTAAGGAAACTAAATTTAACCGAGAATATTCTGTAGGCAGTTAATTTTTTTTAAAATATTGAAACAAAACTCTACCGTTTCATCTTTTAAGAGTCGAGAAACAGGCAAAAGGTGACTCTATCACTTTCAGATTGGAAACAAGCGTGAAAGGACAAGTGCTTGATGATCCGTTCAAATTTAATGAGTCAGAAAAGATCAAAATGACTACTTAGGAATATAGGCAAAGGGTGTACCAGATATCCGTGAACTACAATATACACCTTAGTTTCAAAATGAAAGATAAATCAACCAAGGACATAACGTACGTGCAGGAAATCTCCCCGAATGCTGTTTCTGGTGTATCACGGGTATAAGGCGGCAGACTCGACTTCTTACGGATAAAGGATAGCAACCTAGTGGGGTCTCCCTTTATATACGTGACGTTACAGGGAGCACAAGTTCGTACTAGTGCTGTCTAAAGCCAAGAGGCGAATGACAGCTACTAGGTTTAACGATGCCGGAACATGTCACTACCCTAGACCTCTAAAATGTGTTTCGTTAATGTTTCAATGTTGCCTTAAGATAAATTGAATAAATTTTAATGTTGATCTTCAATTATGTTTCAGTTTCAGGCCCTAGTGAGTGTTATGTTCTCAAAATCTCTTAAATGCACACTACATGCCACAGTATATCATTTCATTCAATGAAAGCTAATTACGAGAGAGTTAAGAGCTTTTCACACAATGAAAAAATGATCAGACAACAACCAACAACGTCTCTAATGTAGCTAATGGAAAATAAAAGCTTTTCTTTCAAAGTTACAAATCACTAACGACACAAAAAAGATTCGATTTTCATTAACTGATCAAAGCAAAAGAGATTTTTTTTTTTGTATTTTCAAAGTTTAAGAGCAAAGTGCACTAAAAAAAATGAAAACTAATGAAACAAGCAATTTGAGAAGCGAAAGAAAAAGAGTAAAAACAATCAAATTTCACTCAATGCAAGCCCATAATCAGACCTCAAATTGACAAAACAATCTCTCAAAACCAAAAGAATCCCAAAGACTCAAATGAACCATGTAATCTAGGCCCAAAACGAGACAAGGTGGAATTCGAATGAAGAAGAAGCCAATCACTCAAATAACACAATAAAACGATAGACAACCACCAAACGAATGCAGAGAAGAAATCACAAAGTTGATTGAACAGATAGAAACCACAAACTCCCAAGGGAGGCTCGACGCATAATATCACCTAGATGCCTTAGGGCTAGAATGTAAAATCGATAGAAACGAGCAAACAACCAAAGGATGAAGGTCACAGTCGGTCAAACAAGGCTCCATAACACTCAGGCAGTCGAAGAAATGAAACCAAAATCACAGACCAAGCTCAAAAAGCTCAGATCAGAGAAAAACCATAGCACCTTCAGGATTGGCGCGACTGTCAGGCGGAAACTAGTGCCATAACAAGATTGGCACGTGTAGTAAACTGGAAACTAGCGCCAATTGGCGTGACTATCAGGCTAATAAGTGTGCCAGTCAAATTTGCTATGGAAAAAAAAAATAGCAATCCAAGGAACATACCAGTGATGTTGAATCTCAAACCAAAAGCCAAACTCACAAAAAGAGCCAGCCAAAAGAGTTGATCAAGCAAGCAAAGTCAAGAATCGACCAAAATACAAGACAATGATCCAAGTGTTTAGTTCATAAACTAGACCGAAGATTGACTGAAGCAGTATTCATCTACTTTCGCTAATGCAGAGCAAGAGCGTTTCGAAGGCTATCTGGCTAAATTCAGGCTCCGTCTGTAGTTTATAAAACAAACAACAAGCTAACTCCCCAGTGGAGTCGCCAACTTGTTGTAGAGGTAAATCCCCTCTGCGGACAGAGGCGATCCCTACTAGCCCAGATCGGGTCTAGCAACAATCGTATCACGCTAAGGTGCAAGTTCCTAATTGAAATAGACCAAACTGCGAAGAAGGCCTACCTCAAGTCCAACGCTGTTGTTTGTAGAGAAGATGGCACTTTCGTTCCCTTGCTCCAGCAGATCACAATCCTCTCACTCGCCATGATCCAACACCTGCACACATAAGAAACACGACAAACAAAAGCGTAAAACCCGATATATGCAATTATGTATCAGTCAGAGAAGACAAAACTCATGATCATAATGAACAATATGAGTGGAACCATAACCAAAGTCACTTATCATTAATTCATACAAAGGAAAATACAACCAGGCTCTGATGTTGAATCTTCCTTCAGCGGGTCGTCAGCAGAATACATCTTGGTAAAGCTTGTTGGGAATGG
Source organism: Pinus albicaulis (assembly GCA_034641835.2). Lineage (NCBI taxonomy): Eukaryota > Viridiplantae > Streptophyta > Pinopsida > Pinales > Pinaceae > Pinus > Pinus albicaulis. Next base: position 377,868,533 of record CM076572.1, read on the forward strand.
GGACAAGCCTCTCTCTTTGATCGTCAATCTCCTTGCTACTGATTTGGCACTATGAGGACTATTGCATAATTCTTTAGGCTTTGAGGGCTCTTGGAGACTCTTGGAGATTAGCTTGCAAAGGAAAATGGCAAGCTTATACAGATGGTGGAAGGGGAGTTGGGATCCCTAAAATCATGGGATTGGCCCTATCCTCAAGGAAGCTTCCATGAGAGGTGGAAAACTACTTCCTTTACATGGAGAACCAGAGCCAAACGTCCCAACTCGATTTAGAGTCTAGTTCAGGAGTTTGTTGGAGTCAATGTTCCGCCATTTATTTTTAAAAAACACTCCTTATTAAGCCTGGTGCGGGTACAACACTGAGACAGTGCACCAGTTGGCGCGCCCTCTTTGGAGGATTTCCCCCATTGGCATGGGTATGACACTGAGCAGTTGTGCCAAGGATAAAAAGGCTATTTTTAGGGTTTTTCACAAGGAGTTGTCTTCAGCGGAATGAAAGTCCATGTCCAGGGGAATGCCATGAAAGTGTTTTCAGATCATGTCACTGCTCACAGGTCATGGAATAAGCCCTCCAATGTGCTGGACGGGGAATTGCAGGGATGGTGACAAACTGCTATGTAATAGGGTGTTTTCTAGCTAACAAATTTGACAAATTGGAGATCAGCTGCTAGAAAATTTGGCTTTAAAAACTAGTCATCATTAACAGGTGAGAAATACTGATGACTAACAGCGCCAATGAAATCTCTTGATGCGATATAGCACTGGACATTGATTGGCTCAAGATTTCAACGACAGAGAAGGGCTTCAACCAATGAACGACGGGCCCCTTTATAATATAAAAAAGGGCGGATTTTTATCAAATACAAAGGTTTAATGGCTTGGGGTGGAATATATATATGAGGTTAAGCGCCCATCTACTGGGCCTATGGATATGTGGAAAATGCAAAGGGACCGGGGCTTTATATATATAAGGCCCAATCAGCATCGGAAGCACGGTGCTGGTCTTTCAATCTACCCATTTGCAAATCTCTGACGCGAGATCTTGCTGACCGTCGATCGGCTTTGTGAGATCGACGGTTCTTTTCATTTAAAATCATTGCACTGGCGGGTTTAGACCAAAATTTAGGAAAAAAGGGTTTTATAAAGTGAAAATTTGATTGGGATGGGTTTATTAACAAAGTTTAGGACCCGATTGCGGGCTTTTTAGGTTATATGAAGTGGCAATGGGGTCAGGGGCTTATATACAAAGGGCTAATCGACATCGGACTTCCATAAAACAAAAATACTTACGCTAGATGGAAAATCCCGATTGCGATGAGCGCTTTATGGGTCTAGCGCCTAGTTCTAGGGCATGGGCATATGTGGGGAGGTGGTTTAGGACTTATCCCAAAGGGGCTTAAACCCATACTTAAAAACTTTATTTTTATGAAATTTTCAAGGATTTTTTGATGCATTTGAGGGTTTCGGTAAGGTTCAAAAATGAGTTTTAAACCTTGTAAAAGGATTTTTATGAAGGGGAAAGGGGAATAAATGAAAAATAGAGGAATTTCATGGGGAAAAAAGGGAATAAAAAGAAGGTTAGTTTTGAGTAGAGGGAGGGGAAAAATGGAGTTTTGTAGCAGTCTTTTCTTCATGGAAAACAACATATTTTAAGTATTTCGAAAGGGAAACAGCAATGAAGTTTAAACAGAGGGCATGATGTCTTCATGAGGCTTCAAGGGATAACAATTTTTTGCAATAAAAATTGTTTCTTGAAGGCTTAAAAAATGATTTAGCCGCCTTTTTATATAACAAATTTTATAGGTGGCTAACATGACTGCCATATGAAATACTGGAGGGTGATAATAGTCCCTCAAGTGGAACTAGCTCAGTTCTGCTCCTTGCTGCCCCATAACATAATGTGGAAAGTAGCTTCCCAACCACTTGCTTTATGCCCCTCTCTAATCATCTGCCTGGGGGTAGTAATTTATGTTTGGTGTCAACTGAGTACACCGCAAATAAGATATCACCTCCCCAAAGCCTCCTAGGACTTGGCCATTCCCATCACTGATTGTGACCCCAAGAAACCATGAATTTTAAAGAGAGGGTTTCCCTCTTGTGGAGCAATGCAATGTGAATGAATGGAAAAGGAATGAAAATAATTTGTTAGATGATCAATAAGTATAAAGACAGAACCCTTAGCATGTACTATTGAAAAGTTGGTGAGGAGCTCCATAGATGAGCCTTCCCATCTCTCTATCAGAAAGGGAAGTGGTTGTAACAACCTTGCAGGGTGGTTGTTTTCCTCCTCATTCTTCAAGAAAACCATACATCTCTTGATATGCTGGTGCACATCCTCCTTGAGACCCTCCCATGAGAATCTCTCTCCAATGGCCTGATAGGTCCCAATGAAATATTAGTGATAAAAAAGGAGTGTGTTATGTGCTTCATGTAGAATTTTTTTCTTAAGCTTAGAGTCTCTAGTCAAGAACATCTGATCCTGGTAATAGATTACTCCACCCATCACCTTATACCTCTCATCTATCACCTGTCCATCAAGCACTTCACATGTGAAGTGATCCTTGGAATACTCCACCAATATCTAGGACTCCCAATAAGGATCTATGCCCAACAATGACAACGTTGTTGGCCTTTGTGATAGGGCACTTTTCACTCTAATGTTCCCCTGTTTGACATGCTCAATGCCAAATCCACATGCCAAAATACTGCTATCCTCCCTCTACTGCCTCCCTTGTAGCTACTTATGCTCAAGTAGGGGTTGAAGTTTATGGAGGTTAGTCTTCACTTGGATGCTATTGCCCATCCACGACTTCCTGAGTTTGGAAAATGTATGCATGAATGCAAAAAACCCTCTACTATATATGGATGACTTATTCCTATGTGGAAGAATCTTCTAAATCTCAAAGGCCATGGATTAGCCCCCTTGCACCATGATTGTGCCATCATCCACTCCTGAAATATCTCCTCTTAACACAAGATGCTTAGTGAGAGTTGGAAATACTAATGCCGGGAGAATATTCATCTCCTCCTTGAGCCTACCAGGGGTTCTCTATGTTGTGCTAGACTCATCCAAGGCTCCCATCTCAGTCAAATATATGAATGGTGCAACTAGTTGTGAGAACCCTTTAATCAAATCTTGGTCCAAGGGTTTTCCTAGTGGAATGCCCCCAAATAATACTATATCATGGCTCAGAGTCAACTGCATATCTAAGTGGGTTGAAGTGTCCCTACTCCCACTGTGAAAATCAGGCTCCATCTTATGTGCAGAGGCTATCTGAGGTGGATAATTTTGCATGCCCTTGATCATCTGATGCTTACCACTCTTCTTATATGCCCATTCCATCTGCAAAGTCCCCCAATCTGTGGTGACTTTCCCTAATGTAATCAACCACTACACACCCAATATCACATTGGTGTTAGGAATGTTGACCAAAAAGAAGTGATCAGTCAAGGTATATGTCCCCAAGGTTACTGACAATGCCGGAACATACTTCATACATTGCATGGTCCTAGCTCTTGGGACCAAAACTGAAAATCCCTCAAAATTATCAGTGTATATTTCTCTCCTCTATACTAATTGAGCATAAATAAAGTTGTGGGTAGCCCCACTGTCAATAAACACTGATACTCTTTGATCCTGAATTGTACCTCGGACTCTCAAAGTCAGGTGCTTGGGTACTCCCCGCAAAGATGCCAGAGCCCCTCCAACTAGAGAAAATGCCCTGTTCCCACCTCCTTGTGGTGGTGGATCCTCCTCTTCTATCACAACGTTGTTATATCCTTCTAGCTCCTCTTATTCCTCTTCCTCGCTATCAAATAATACCTCTATATAGTGTGCCTTCCTTGCAGCACACCAATGCCCTAGTGCCCATGATTCTTGGCATGTGAAGAAAAGCTTCCTTCTCCTTAAATCTATCTTTACATCATCACTAAGAGGCCCTTTATTCTGGTTTTCCTTTGGAAGGATAACCTTCACATATTTCCCCTTCGACTGAAAGGGTGGCCTTTGCTGAAATGGAGCTCTTACTCTTGGCAAGGCATCCTGTAAATCTTTAGCCCTCTCAATAGAATCCTCGAGAGTAGTTGGTTTAGTGGACTTAACCAACCCATTCAGAGGCTCTGCTAGCCCATCAATGAACATATAAACCCTCCTAGCTGCAGATAAATCAGGAGCCATGATAGAAAGTTTTAGAAATTCAGAGATATAGGTCTCTAGATTACTTGACTGCTTGAGCTTGGCTAGCTCAATAAAAGACGCCTCTAGATCTCTTCGTTCAAACCTCTAGGTGAACTTTGAATATGCAGTCACATTAACATGCCCTAATGTAGAAAGACCATGAAACCACCAATCATGTGCCTCACCTTCAAGGTGTAGTGCAACTATTTTGATGGCTTCCATCTACGCTACTTGTTTCAACTGGAAGTATATGTCTAGCTTCTCCACCCAAGAATTGGCTATGCATTTGGATGACCCATCAAATGTGAACAAAGAGAATCTACCCATAGTTCGTTGTAGGTCATTTTTTTGTATGAATCCTCCACTTATGTTGTTATGACGGGGTCTCCTGTTTTCCTTGATCTGAAAAAATTCCTGAAAGTTCAGATTATCTTTGAATCTCTAAGATTGAGACTCATACTCTAGAAAATATTATTCAAGAGTCTCTTCTTCTTATGATCCTCCACCTCCATTTCCCATTTCTAGGAAAATAGGCATAGTGGAGCGTTGGGAGACTTGCTGCCTTACTGGTTGTTCATACCAGTGATGTGAAATGTCAGAGCCTTTTCCATGTAGAAACCCTCTATGGGATTCCTTGTGTTTCTCCATCTTCATCTCCTTGATTTCTCGGGCAATATCCTGCATGGTTTGGAGAAGAAGCATGGGAAACTCCTTTTCATCCACCTCTTCTGATATTGGAGTTTTTCTTTTGTCTCCTTTTGGGTTTGTATAATCATATCCCTGGTTTCTATTAAGATATATCTTTCCCCTTTCTGTGAGAGGCTCTTCTTCTTCTGATGACATAGTTTTTGTACTACATAGGCTGAGCCAAGATTATGCTCTGATACCACTGTAATATTCCAAAATGGAAAAGACAAGAATATAACACACAAAAATGGAAAATGTAGTGAAATATCAACACAAAAAATAAGAGCAGATCATAGAGCCATTTTATTAGCCAATATAGTAGAAATTTATATAAGAGCCTAAGGAAAGAGACACTCAATAGGCTGAAGAAGCCTCTAGAGACCCAATACATGAAATATGAAGAAAAACTACTATATAAGAATGTCGGAGGCTAAGACAATGCGGTTTTTGTAGGGGGTAACTTTTGTTTTAGATGAAAATACATGGATCTGCTAATATAGTGCTTATAAAATGCTAGGATCAAAGTTCTAGGCCTTCTAGCACATTTCCAAGACAACCCAGAAAGGGTTTTCGAAAATACACAATACAAAAATGATGAAATGTAGCCCTAGGGATGAATAACGCTTTGCAACTGGATAAATGATAAGAGGTGGCTGATCTGATATGGAAATGGCTGATACTCTTCCAATATATATCCCGGATGAAGGGTTTCTCCCCTCAATGGAAATCTAACTCACAAACTTGGGCACTAAGCCCTCCACTGCAACTGCCCTATAAAATAACGCACTTTCTAAAGGAGACTGCATTGTAGGTGATGGTAGCAGTTTGGCCTGATGCCATATGACAAAATAATGCTCAAGGGCCCTCCTTGCTAGCCTCCCAGATGAAGGGCTACTCCCCTCAGTGGAAAACAAGCTCAGAAACTGGATCTATCAATCCTCCACTGCTACTGCCCTGCAAAACAACACAATCCTGAATGACACTGCGTTGTGGATAATGGATGAATCTTAGCATGATGAAGGATGGTGAAAATGTAGCTTAATGAACCTCTCCTGAGTGGGCACTTGAAGTCCCCCGAGGATGAGGGTGGGATTCCCACCTGGAAACAACCTTGTGCTAAAAAACACAACAGACTCCGCTAAACAGCTAAAGTGTGCAGAAAGTCATAAAATACCAAGACATAAACAATATTCAGAATTCCCTCTATGGCTTCCATTCCCTTCCTTATATGCTTTGTGAGGCCCTTCACCCTTAGTCCCACACAGTAAATATGCTACTCTCATGGAGACTCCCTCCCACTAACACTGCGTTGTCCCTCAATAACTCTCCACTACCTCCATACCAACACTATTGATTTGGTCAAAATTGACCCTAACCACATGCTTAAACCTCTATTCACACATAAGGGTTCTTTATCCAACTGATAAGATGATCCACGTTCACATTAGAGGTGGTTTTATTCCTACTAAGGATATTTATGGGTCTCCCTACCCTCTTATTCATCTATCTAAATGACAAAAACAAAAATAATATTCCAACTAGCTGAAAGGTAATTAGGAATATTACAGAGTATGAGAAGTAAGATGGTGGTGATGTATTATTAGGGGATGATTGGAAGGCCAGAATCGTTGGACGTGGAAAATTCAAGCTAAAGCTGCAAGGTGGAAGGATTATAACACTTCCTGGTGTTCTGCATATTCATGCATTGGCCATAAATCTGATTTCTGTAAGCAATATGGATGATCCAAGTGTAAAAATAGTGTTTGAGAAAGATACCTGTAAGATGGTTCAGGTAGAACTAACATTAATGAGGGGAGTTGGAATTGGAACTCTGTACAAGATTCATGGCAGCACTGTTATTGATGGGTGAAATAGTTCTGTGGTTCCTGATAGTGGAGCGGAAAGTCTAGCGGTCTCTGGAGAAAAGACCATGCTATGGCATAAAAGGCTTGGACATATTGGAGAGAAGGGCCTTAGGATACTACATGGAAATGGTTTGGTATAAGGTATGTCTAATTTCTCTCTGGATTTCTATTTCTGTGAACATTGTGTATATGGGGAGTAGAATCGGGGGAATTTTCTTTCTGGTGCTAAGAGGGCGAACAAGATATTAGAGCTTGTGCACAATGATGTGTTTGGACCTATGTCGATTCCATCACTTGGGAGGTCTGTGTACTATGTTTCATTCATATATGACTTCTCAAGAAATAAATGGATATATTTCATGAGGAATAAATCTAAAGTATTTGACAGATTTAAAGAATTTAAGGCTTTGGTGGAAAACCAGACAGAGAAGAAAATAAAGGTGCTGAGGACAGATAATGGTGGAGAGTTTTGCAAGAAGGAATTTGAATAATTATGTAAGAAGTGTGGTATAGCACGAAAGAAGACTAATCCATACGCACCTCATCAAAATGGAGTTGCAGAAAGAATGAATAGAATGTTGATGGAAAAGGAAAGAAGCATGCTCAGTGGTACCGAGTTAGGACAAGAATTCTAGGCAGAGGCAATGCAGATTGCATGTTACCTCGTTAACATATTACCTTCATCAGCGTTGGAGGATAAGACTCCACATTAGGTATGGACTAGTAAGAAACCCTCTCTTTCACATATGAGGGTGTTTGGATGTGATGCATATGTACTTGTTCCAAAGGAGAAAATGACCAAGTTGGATAATAAATATGAAAGGTGCATCTCTATTGGGTATAAGGATGGTTTAAAAGGTTACAAGATTTGGAACCCAAAAACAAAGAAGGTTGTGTACAACAGAGATGTGGTCTTTAGAGAGGTGCAAGATGTTGTTAAACATGAATTCCTACCAAAGGAACCTGAGAAGATAGATTTTGATCTAAAGGAGGATGAACCAGACTCTACAATAGAACAAGATTCATAAGAGGAAGAGCCACAAACTCCAGATGTGAGAAGATCAGTTCGGGAAAGAAGGTAGCTAGAAAGGTATAGTCCATCTGCTTTCTATTCAAATTTTTCTTTAACTATCACTGATGGTGATCCCAGAACTGTCAGGGCGGCATTGGATTCAGAGGAATGAAAACTGTGGAAGGAGGCCATGGTTGATGAAATGACATCCTTGCACAAAAATGAGGCATGGAATCTGGTGGAGTTGTCGACTGGAAGGAAGCCCATCGAGAGAAAATGGGTGTTTAAGAAGAAGATGAATGTAGAAGGCATGGCAGAGAAATACAAAGCTCTATTGGTAGAGAAAGGTTATTCCCAGGTGCCGGGAATTGATTTTGGTGATATTTTTTCTCTTGTTGCCAAGGTTATGTCTATTAGATTAATTTTATATATTGCTGCTGCATTTTATTATGAGGTAGAACATATGGATGTGAAGAAAAAATTTCTTCACGAGGATCCGGAAGAGGAGATATACATGAAGCAACCTGAAGGATTTGCAATGAAGGATAAGATAAAATTGGTATGCAGGTTAAAAAAAGTATTTGTATGGGTTAAAACAGTCACCAAGGATGTGGTATCAGAAATTTGATACCTATATATGCTGACTTGGCTTTACCAGAAGAAAAGAGGATCACTGTGTGTATTTTAAATTAATTGATGATCGTGTTATTTATTTGGTCTTGTATGTGGATGATATGTTGCTAATTGAAGATGAGAAAGAAATTATCCAAGATTTGAAGACACAATTGTCCTCCAAATTTGACATGAAGGATCTTGGTTCTGCAAACTATATTTTGGGCATGGAAATTAAGAGAGATGGGGCAAAGAGAAAGCTCCAGTTAAACTAGAGGAAGTATGTCGAGACAATATTGCAGAGGTTCAATATGCAGGATAGTAAACCAGTGAAGGTTCCCATTAGGGGAATTTTGAGGTCTAAAATGGGCCTCGTAAGGAAATTATCAAATAATAGTGAAAATAATAAAATAAGATTTGATTACATCATCATAATTTAGAGGGAAAAAAGAAAAAACTATTTTTTCAACACGTATTTTGAACTTATCTCCCTAAGGATTTACTCAAATTTCAAGCAGGAATACTCGTTGGATGCAAAATTTAATTCCACATCCAAGGATTACCATTGCTGCATAATTTTGATGGACTTTGCTACACGAAAAATGATAAATACATGAAAAACGTGATTGCAATCACGTTTTTTCATGTATTTCTCATTTTTCGTGTAGTAGGGTCCATCAAAATTATGCAACATGGGTACTCCTTGGATGAGGAATTAAATTTTGCATCCAAAGAGTACTCTCGCTAGAAATTTGAGTAAACCTTTAGGGAGATAAGTTGACAATACGAGTTGAAAAAATAGTTTTATTATTTTGTTATTATTTAATATTTTTACCTTTTTACTCCAAAAATGGTGAATCATCCGCCATGGTTGACATCATCATCTTGAATTGTATTGGTTCTCATAAAATTTATTTTGGTTGTACATTTTTCTTAGGAGGCCCATTTTAAACCTCAAAATTCGCTTACTGATATTCCTGTAGGTGTAAAGCTATCTGTTGAACAGTGTCCCACGACACAAGAAGAAGAGGAGGATATGCCCTGTGTTCCATATGCAAGTGTAGTGGGTAGCCTGATGTATGCAATGGTATATACTAGACTAGACATTGCACATGCAATGGGAGTATTGAGCAGGTTTATGTCAAAACCATGGAAGGAACATTGGACAACAGTGAATCAGGTTTTCAGATATTTGCGTGGCACTAGTGATTATGGTTTGTGTTACCAAGGAAGAGCAGGATTGGACAGAGTTTTGGACATCCGTGGTTTTGTTGATGCAGACTGGGCTGGAGATCTAGACCAAAGAAGATATACAAGTGGGTATGTGTTTAGCCTATTTGGAGGTGTAGTAATTTGGATGAGTAAAAGACAGTTTATAGTGGATCTTTCAACTACAGAGGTAGAATACATGGCAGCCACTCATGCAAGCAAGGAAGCAGTTTGGTTGCAGAGATTGTGTTCAAGTATGGGGTTGGTGCAAAGAGCTATAAGGATAGACTGTGATAGCCAAAGTTCAATTTTTTTGTTTAAGAACCCTGCTTATCATTCAAATAAAAATCACGTTGATGTTCAATATCACTTTTTAAGAGATATGGTTGAGGATAAAAGGGTGTTGCTAGTAAATTTGGCCACTTTGAAGAATGTTGCAGATGCATTGACGAAGTTTGTGAGCACTCAAAAGTTCTCTTGGTGTACAGAAAAAATGGGTGTTGCAGAGCTAAACTAATGACTAAGCTCTCCTGTGGCCCCCTGCGGAAAGATAACAACAAGTGGGATAATGTTGGGTATGTGTTATATTATTTCCATAATTAGTCACACATGCGGGCCCTATTTTTCGATGGGTGGACCTGCCCATGGTTTTGTTCATGGTTTTGCACATGGTTTTGGGGCATAATGGTTTTTGGCCCCTGGTATTTTTTAGATCCGGTCAGTTATGTTCTAATCATGGGTTAATGGATTGGGTTTATGAATTCTTCGGCATGTATATATCTGTTGTAACACTAAAAGGAATATAATGAAAAATAAATCTGGTAGTCCCGATTTGGGGTCCAGGGGAAAACCTTTGTGTATATCTGTTTTATTTTTTATTCTCTCGCTATTGTTTATTTTCTATTTCTAAGATTCGTTTGCAGATAATTTCTGTACAGGGTTAAAACCTACACATTGAAGATTTACTACAGAGAGAAATTTATATTGCAACTCACAATGAGCATGGAGAATATCAAAAGAGAGGAGAAGTTGACTACAAAAAGTCAAAGGAAGGAACTAGAAAGAAGCCACAACAAGAGAGAAAAGGATGCCAGGAAAATTGAAAATAAAGAGAAAATAATGAGTAAGGAAACGTTTAACAAAGAGATGGTTTAGATAAAGGAATAACTCAACAATTTGAAGAGTTTTCAATAAGGGGGAATTATAGAAATATTGAAACAAGGAGTTTATGTAGGGAAAATGTTAAGTCGCCCATCAAAGAGTTATTTGTTGAGAAATTAATGCAGAAAATGGAGAGAGAGGAGGCACTCAAGGCAGTTGTATATGAGATAATAAAATCCATTTGTGATCCAAAGAAGGGGCCAATTCTTGGAGAATAAGATAATGATAAATAAATGACAAGAGGGATGATAAAGGTATATGCAAAGACTAAAGAGTCTCATTGTTTTTATTTTAATTGTCTATGTGAATGTGTGACTAAAAGTACCAAAGATGATAGAGGAAATATTCAAGGAAGTTGTGAAGGAGTTCAGGATGGAATTCTTCAAGTTTGTAAGAGGAAGCTTACTAGGCATATTGGATTGATTTATTTTTTCTATTAGGTATGTATTTGATTATTTTTTAAGTAGTTTTATTAAATTGGAAACTCGAAAGGAGAGTGGAAACACATATTTTCATATCAGGAGCATGTGAAGATTGTGGAAGAGGAGTTGGCTAGAAGGAATTAGATCAAAATATTTTAGAAAACTCAGAAGAGATGAAAATAATTCAAGGAGAAGAGGAGTGTGAAGAACCAATTATGGGAAAGGAAACAATAGTATTTCATGCAATTCAGAAGGGTAAGAAGGCGACTTGTGAGAACAACTACAAGGAAGGTAAAATCTAGCAAGATAACAATATACATGATGTAGGACAAGAAGTTGTTATGTGGAACGATGATGGTTATATTCATTCTTATAATGGAATGACATAGGATAAAAAAGGAGATCATATGCATGAAGAAAAAGGGAAATGTACATTTGTTTGGAATGCACAGAAAAGAGAACCAAATATACTTGAAACTAAGTAAGAAATACTTGAGGATGAGATGCGACACTCAGAAGAAATGTTTCAAGACTTCAATGGTGGGACATAATGATTGGAATATGTGTTACAATAGTATGGAAGAAAAGATGAAGAAATTTAGATAATTAATTAATTGGAAATAGATTCCATTTTTGAATATAAATGTGTGTTAGATGAAGGAAACCAAGGGCTTATTATTTAAGATAGCAATAGAGTTTTAGAGGAGGAATATTTCCAAAAGGATAGAATGGAATTCAAACCTTCATTAATGATTAAATTTGAATAGATTTCAAATCAACATGAGGATTTTATAACGAGGAGATGGAGCAATATATTGATGCAACTTAAATGACAAACATACCTTTATAATAGAGTCTTCCAACAATCAACTTTCTTTCATAATGATGAAAGGAAGCAGGAGAGAGTATTTATAACTCTCATATATGAAATGTTGATAGCAGAATGGAAGGAATTGGTTCAAAATGATAGAGGGTATAATTTCTGGTTTGATAAGGAATAAAACATTTTTTCAGGTTAACAAGTGTCAAGAAGATAGGTTTTAGATAAAAAGAGAATACGAAGGAAAAATTGAAGATTTCCAAAATAAATATGACAAAAATAGAATCATGGATGAATTCATCAAACTTGAAAAGGATTCAAATTGCAGGGATTTGAAATGGCTAATAGGAAATCACACCAATGAGAAGGAGGAGGAAAATGAAATGGAAGAATATGACGATTTTATATATCAGTAGTGTGCACATTCCAAAAATTTGAAGGAAGAAATAAACACGTAATTTTTAGCGTAAATTATTAATGCAAGTCTATGAAAAGAGCTCACTTTAGCTGTGTGTAACAAACAACCCTACCAACAGAAATGGTTTCTTAACTTCTTTAAATCTGCAATCGATAGTTAGAAAAAATGCTACAAAAAACCAGATCTATGCAGTAAAATCAGTTAAACAGTAAAAAGAAATAGTAATTACTCCATGCATCCAACAGACAAGACAATGTTTAATGAATTGTCAATATATTATAACACCTAGTAAATGGAAATAATAAGAGTTACCAGTCCCCTTCAATGGGATGGGTTCTTGGTTGTCCTCAACACTTCAGTTCCAGAATTTTCTCTCTCTCAATGGTGCAGAAAACTCAGAATGCATTGAACTCTATGGGAGCTCAAGAATCAAAAGAAAATAGTAGCAGCAATGAGAATGCTCAAAGCATGACTAAGTGATAAAAGTGAATAATGAATGGAAAACCCTTCTATTTATAACAAAATATTGAGTTATCCTCAATAATGGCGATTAATAAAATATTATTAACCAAGATCTAGATCTAACCGCTTGGAATATTTTATTATATTTTTTTGGAGGGAAAAGGTATTTAAATTTGTTAAATACCTTTATTTAGAAATAATAAACAAATAAATGATTTATTTATCATTTCAAGAATGTGGTTAAGGAATAATTAACAAATAATGATTTGTTTAATTATTTCTAGGTGATTTAGTCAAATTTAACAAGGAATAATAACTAAATAATAATTTATTTAATTATTCCCAAAGAAAAATAAGAAAAATAATGATTTATCCAATTATTTCTCATAATTGGTTAAATACGATCAGGAATATTAGTTAAACAGTGGTTTAATTAATTATTCCTAGAAGAAAATCAAATAATTAGGGATTTATTTAATTATTCCTCATGAGGTTTCTTGTTTTAACCATAAATAACTTAATAAAATATGGTTTATTAAATTATTTCTTATAGTGAAAGAAATTTTACTATGGTAAAATTGGTCTTACATGGTGTACTTTGATCCATCTAATTGTAAATGGTTAGATAACCAAATTTTGGTGATAACAGATTACCCCCCCCAACATGCGAGTGCTAGGAGCTAATCATGTGACCAAAGTACGTTGTAAGAACATAATTACTAGACACCGAAGGGGAGTCAGAGAGAGAGATATAAATAGATGGAGCAAAGCGACAGAGGACAATGACTGAGGGGGTGAGACCTACAAATGATATAAGTCTCCTTTAATGTTGGGGTACCTATTCTCAATGGGGCGGGGGAGGAATACTTATGCCTGCCGAGATGACAAAGTATAAAGAATAATGGTGCACCAAGAAAAATGAAATTGAGCAATAAAGTACATGATAAATGGTACATGACATGCTGGCATAAATTGGGCCAGACGAAAATATAATGGATCCCACATACATACTGCACCTGGAAAAACATGAGCCAAGACTGAATACAATAATATATGAGTACATGAGACATAATGACAACCAAATAAGCCCTGCTAAACTATAAAGGGATCTAAAAAATATGAATGGATCATATGAATGATACATGCATGCTATGGGCGCTGCAAGAGTCTGAAACCGAACCCATCAAATTTGCAGAGCTACACCTAAGGTTGTAGCATAATCTGAGGTCATCCGGGCATGTGGGGGGCTACCTGAAGTGCCACCTCATCATGAGGTTTGAAACATGTCACACACACTCAGGAATCACTCTTACAATCTACTGGATCACTGGGCCATCAAGTATACAAATTTGAATCATGCAATAATGATTTGAGGCCAAGCAGATGAGAAAAAACCAAGTCAAATGGAAATGATGATTCCCTTTGCTTGGTTTGAGGCACTGAACAAGAATGGAAGGTGGAACCAAGGTACACCGCCCTCTAGACGTGTCTTCTGGAATGAATGTGCTAATGTCGACAGAAGCAGGTCTGCCATAGGTGAGGCAATGGTGATCCTCAACTAAGGCATGAGGGATCATATTAAAGTGACTGGTGGACTAACACTAGGGATGGTGATGGAATAGGGGATACTGAGTAGAAGATGGATGACTTCCCTTGTCAGAGCATAAAAAACATGGATGACATGGCAGCGACTGACTCGACTCTGGAGGGGATGTGAAATAGTATGACTGGAGGCAAAAATGGGCAATGCGAGAGAGATAGAAGGAAAAAATGGATGGTATACTATAATAGGAGGCAAAGGGACTCACGATAAACTCTGTGAATGTGATGATGACTCAACTCGGATGCTCTGAACAAGGGTGACTAGATAATGCTGCCACATAGAATAGGCCCAGTGGGGACCATAAAAACATGAGCAAATGATGGTTACTCATTACAAAATTTAACACACGCATTGACAAGTATGAAGGGAAAGTGGTTCCCCAAGTACAAGTAGCGCATGTGAAGAAATGTGATTTTAAGAGTCGAAAAAGTGACCCTTCTTGGAAAAATGGCTTCCTAGTGAAGTGTCAAATTACCAAAACAAAGGAAGACCCATTATATTGCTCGGTGAGAACTTTCCAATTGTGTTGATGGTTCCTTAAACTGAGCTATGGTTTGGTCGCAATTATTGAAGAAAAATTTAGGGTTTTTCCTTTAATAGGGTGATTTCTCTCCAATTTAATTCATTTTCTAATTGAGCTGTGGTGAATTTGGAGAGGAGGAGAAGGCCCTAAATCTTGCGGCGATCGTAGTGGACAAACTGGCCGTTGGAATCAAGATCCTTTAGTTGTAGGTAGGTGGCCTAACCTTACTCTACATTTTCATCTATTTAGTATTTCAGGTTAGGTGCCTGGGGCTCAGTAAGAGACCCCTGTCTCTCCTCACGGTCGACTCGAATTATCTTGGGCTTGAAGTGTGATTTGGAAAAATGCATGTTGGAGCTAGAGGTGAGGTTTGGTTAGCTTATTGGTTGAGAACGAAGACTTGAATGTTTATGATGCACTTGTCCTTCTCTGAACTAACAAACATGATGGTGTTATGCAAGTATGGCAGAATTGAGGATCAACTTGCATGATAGAGATTTGGATGCTCTTCGGGCTGAGATCCAGGGGGATCAGGTGGTATGAGGAGTGCTTGATAGATATGGGGTTCTCAAGTTGGTTGAGAACTCATAGATGAGGGCAGGTGAGCCCTTACTATCGAGGATAGTGAGCTATTGGGATCCAGACCAGGAGGCCTTTATGGTGCAGGGTCACAGGATCGAGCTTACCATCCAGGACATCTATTTTTTGACCAGACTCCTACAAATCGAGGTGGTGGGAAACATACATATAACTTTACCACGTCGGTAGCATATATCAGAGTTCATGGAGCGACATTGTAGACCGGATGCTCGTGCTAAGAGCATGACCATTTTGATCAGTGATCTAGAGCGACTAGAGACATGGGTTGTGGCTGAAAAAATACTTATGATCTTGGGAAAATAGGAATTCCACCACATCATTGTGGGGTAGATGATGTTGGTAGAGAGTTTTTTGAGCGATACCTACTGTGGGTGGGCCCAGATGATGTTATCATCGGTGAAATGACAGTTGTCACTGTGCAAGTGATAGGTGAACCATGATTTTTCTTTTGGTATGGTTTTGTGCTCGTTCTTATTTAAGAAGATCCCCACGTTCTGACCTCATGTGAAGATCCATGATGGGGGTCCACAGGAGCCCAGGATGCGCCGCTCGGTGCAGCTGCTGCAGAGAGGAGGAGGAGGGAGATTCAGACAGTTGTTCCGATCCAAGTTTTTTGCACACTAGGATCAGATGTTGTTGTACATATATGACTATCCATACAGTGGTATGAAATTTCATGGGGACCCTAACTTTCCACTTCTACTAGGTCAAGCATGGGGACCAGATGGTAAGCGAAATTTTCTATATATTATGGTGAATTTAAATTTTTTAGAATATGTATGTGGTACTGATTCATGAATTTTGGTATGCATATATAGCACTACAAAATCTGGAAGGGTATATGGGACGACCCGCAGTACTAGGGGTTGCAGGATCTAGTGGAGCGACAGGAGACCAAAGACCTGACTATGAGGCTCTTCTGGAGGATGTCCACCATAGGTGTGAGCTAATGCTGACCAATGTATTAGAGTGCAGGTGGCATGATCTTGAGGACCAATACATCGAGAGATGCATAGGGCTACCCTCTGAGTGGTGAGGGGTCATGTGGCGCATGGCGATGGATATACAGGAAGCTCATGATCTGCAAGTTGGTGGAGCCGAGCCATTAGCTCGGGACCCTCCAAATAGTGATTAGATGTAGGTGCATCTGGTGCCCCTAGTTTTGATTTTTGAAACATGTTATGGGAATTCTTGAAGTATTTAGAGTAGTGGACTCCAAAAATTTTATGAGTTTTTGATATATAATATGGATATGCATCTTTTATATATGTCGAGTATATGGTTCTCCATTTGTTTTATTATTTTTTTGCGTTAAATGCGTGTGATAAGCGCCAATATATAATGTTTGTTTGCAATGCTATCTACATAGTGATTATGGGCTCTAGGTACATGAATAAATGTAATGGATTCAAATTCACGCATTAAGAGCTTCACTCATAAATATATTCTAAAAAGGACATGGTTATTCACACATTACAGGGAATTCAATTGCATGACAAGCAACAAGGAATCTAAATGAACATGAAGATGAAGGATGCGATGATCAAGGGCATTGACTAAAAAACCTATCACTGCATCATATTCAACTTGGTTATTGGTGGCAGATCCAATGCATACGTCGTCTGAGAGGACCAACAAATACAAAGGGGTAAAAATGACCCAAGCTGCCGAGGCTAGATTCTGGGAGAAGCGACTTGCACCATCGACATAACTGATATATGGTGTGGATGATGGATCCATATGAAATCCGCCATAAGAAAACAAATTATATGATGATGGACAATGCAAGCTACCTAAATGCATGAAATAAATAAATACATGCATGTGAATGGGATATGCTATGGGTAAAATTTCTTGAGGTAAAGTGCATTGCAAGGGTTAGGAAGGAGTTGGCCTTCAAAATCCTCTAGAAGGTATGCCCCCTTACCGAGACATTGGGTGTCAATGTAATGGCCACAAGGTGTAAGTGGATTGAATTCATGGGTTCCATGTAAGGGGGTATAGGACAGATCGACTTTACTATGGAAGAAGTCTATAGATTCCACATCATATTAGTCATGGGTATGCCGCATAATGAAGTACACACGATGGTGCATATCATCCCAAGGAAAATTAGGGTTGGTCATGCCTTCCATAATGTCTTCATCAAAATGGAAGATGGGAGGACTAGAAGAAGGGAGAACACATGATGTGGTGGGGCTACTTGGCGCATTGTCATGAGGAATATGGTTGAAATTCGCATCGCTACGAAGGGTAGATGAAGATATAGTAGATGAAACATCTACCGATGTTGAGACCAAGATGTTCAATGAGGGAGGTTCTACCAAAACATAATGGGAAGCTCCACAGGGGTCTTCCACCATGGATCTCATGGATGATGAAAGATAGAGAATAGCAACCGAAGAGTCCGTCTTCTCGACATCAGGGGAGGTATTACAATGGGTGAAGAAATGTCCTCCGGTTCTACTAAAGTATAACTCGAAAGTGGAGGAGTAGATGATCCACTACGAGCAGCCTCTATTTCGCGAATTGCCTCAAGGGTATCACAAAATTCGTCGAAACGGGGACAATGATGAGAATAGTGGCCATAAAGGTCGCACAAAGCACAAGGATGGTTCATGTGTAATGATTTGAGTTTATTATCTGAATCGGGTAACGTAACGTGGACCTCCGGGATGTCATATTTACGAAATGTTTCGTTGACCACAGGTTTGATATGAGGAAGCTCAGGACATTTATGGGTGGCATGCCCAACAACATCACACAAATCACACGGAGGTGATGACTTTGGAGGCTTAGGAGGAGATGGAGTTGTTTGGGGAGCCTTGTCCTTAGGTTCCTTATTTTTTCCTTTTCCCCCCTCACTGGATGCTTTCGCAATAGCAGTAGGTTGTTTCTGAGGTGGTTGTGGCATTAAAGTAAAGGGAGGGGTCATGGAAACCCTTTGTACCGGGGTCAAAGGGGTATAAGTTTTGAGGTTACCAGGTGGAGTGTTTTCTGGGGGATCAATGTACCAGAGTGGGATCCCCAGGGTCAAATTGGGAAGAATCTGTAGCCATAACAGGCACCGAAAATACTCTAGAGGGGGGAGCTAAAACTGATATCTGTCCGGAAGTGTAATGGCGTAGCGGAATGGCACCCAAATGGTTAAGGCTTGGGGGAACCTTTTGTGGTTGAAAATTATTAGGAGAGACACCAACAGAAGGATAAGGTCCTTGAGAAGAAGGTCCTAAATGTTGTGTCGAGTGAACAACAACAAGTTGCAAAGGCGTTGTTTTTTGGCTAGTCGAACTAGGCTATTTTTTTCTAGCCTGAGACACATACAACATGCAAAAACTTGATGATATGGGATTAGTGATAAGAGGGGGGGACCAGGGAATGAACCAAGTAAGGTGTAATATTTATAGACTCCCGGTGAAACACCGGTGAGAGGTACGACTGATTGGTTATCAGCCACCGAAGATATGATGGGCTCAGGGGATTTTTGAGACTTTGGTTCGTAATATGTCAACTGATCGATGGTGAAAATATTTCCATTGTGGGGGAAGCACATCTTTCGGTGAACTATAGATGCGACAAATGACATCACATAGGTGTAGCTATGTCCCAAGAGGATATTGTAATCCAAGGGGGCATCAATGAATTTTATGTCAATACAAATCGTCTTTCCCATAAGTATGACGGGACAATTGCGAAACATGCCAAGGGGATGAGAGGGGTAACCATATCACACACAAAAAGTGATGGTGGATGAGGCCAAGTCAGATGATTCAAGCTTGTTCCAAACATAGGTAAAAATCACATAGGTGGATGTGCCCTCATCAATGATACATCTCTTAAAATGGGCATAACGGATCTTGACTGGTATTTGGAAGTCAACGGATGAAGGAAAAGGGGGATTTTCCAATTTTTCAACATCAAAGACAATATAATTATCATCTAAAGGATCCATACACCCAAATAATATAGTAGAGCTTTCCGTTGAGATGGGCACATCCGGAGAACTTCCAGCATTAACATGGCAACAATCGACTGCACCAAGTCATCTGTAATATTCCAAAACTTTAGCCTTCAGATAAATGGAATATTATAGTTTGTTTTATCACTAGGTAGGTGAATAAGTGGGTAGGGAGGCCCATAAACCTTTTTAGAAGGAATAATAACACTCCTAATGTGAAAGGAGGAAGAATAAGCAGCCCGATTAAGCACCTTTGGGTATGAATTGGAAGGGATGCATGTTGACTAGGTCAACTTTGACCAAATCAACAGTGCTATCATGGAGGAGTGGCATTCATGATGAGACAACGCATTTTTAGTGGAGGAAAACTTGCATGAGCTTAGTGGCAAGTATTGTTGAGATTCAACAAGATGATGAAGCTTAGTGAAAATTAGTCACCTTCACTAAGCGGGCCCGCAGGCTATTTTTAGGTGTAAGTCTATTTTTAGACTATGTCTATTTTTAGACATGGTAATCATATTTCAGAAGTTGTAGGATGATATTTGTGGATGGTTGGTCAAGTTGGAAAAATAGATGAAATTCTATTTTTAGAATATTGGGTGAAGTCTATTTATAGATCGTCGATCTAATAACTAATTAGTTTTAACTAAGCGAATAAATTTATTAATTGGTTTAATAGTAGGAGGGAACT
Source organism: Pinus albicaulis (assembly GCA_034641835.2). Lineage (NCBI taxonomy): Eukaryota > Viridiplantae > Streptophyta > Pinopsida > Pinales > Pinaceae > Pinus > Pinus albicaulis. The sequence continues at coordinate 377,888,750 of CM076572.1, forward strand.
AGCCGTTACTAATTAAAAACATTTTAAATTATTAAAAAGTCAAACTAGTCGTTTAAAAAACGGCTAGTTTAAACATCTCTACATCTATTTAAGCTTATTGATTTGATCTGATCTCTCACCTAGTCCTGATGATGAACCACACTGGTTGGTTCGAAACGCGTCGACAATGTTCCATTATATGTGATTATTACCGAAAGAAATTTTACAATAAAAATAGATGTGTCGATTATTATTAGCCCTTAATAATAATCAGACTCTAAATATCAACTTATTGTCTTGGAGAATTTTATTTTAGTATACGGATTTGGAAAATCAGTGGGCTGAAGGAATTACGCAATTCCTAGGGTTTATGGTGGCTCATGCATGGAGGACTCAGTTAGAACTGAAGTGGAAAAGTTATGACAGAGTTGGAAGAGTAGTTCATGGAGTTGTTATTCAGTTTAACTCAGTTAATGGAGTTAAACTCAGTTGAGCTAGTTGTATCTAGTCTAACTGTGATAAACTAGTGAGGTTAAAAGTGATTAATTAGTTAATTAATTCACCTTCAATAACTAACAAACAGGCGAACAAAACAAGCAATTAACTGGGTGCTTGTGCTGAGGAGTGGAGACCAGAGTGGAAGATAAATGAAAGGGTAGATGGGCTATCACAATGCTTGGCGCAGCGATGCATTGATTGCATCGATTTACCGTGGAGTTTCAATGAAGAGTTGTCGATCGAGAAAAATGTTTGAATTTTTCGGTCTTCTTCGAGCGGATTAGGTGGAGCGTTTGTCAAGGTGACAAAAGTAGGTGCATGGATTTGCAGATTTCTTCATGTTAGTGTGCTGTGCAAGCGATTGTATTATGACGAGAGTTTGATATTTCAAGATTTGTATGAGATTGTTACACAGTGCAGTGTCACATAATATCACAGCAGTAGTTGCAGGGTTTTAAACAGGCTTTCTGTTAACAAGCTGCATTATGTGCGATTATTTTTATTGCTTCATGTGTTTGCAATTGATTTTAATTTCCGCAAAATATTAACAGTGGGAGGATTCTGTATTTAGCAAGAAGATAAAATATTGTTAGATCAAAAGAATCTAGATATATACATGCATATTGTATATAATTTCACCTTAGTATATAGGCAATTATTAATTAATTCTTGAAGGTGCAATTGTGGTGTTGAGTTTGTGTTGGTGGACATTAGTTTGCCTACGAAATTTCTTGATGCAGCCAGTTGAGTATACATCGAAATGTCTTTCAATGATTTGTATTGGTGTATGCCATAGAGACGCTCTAACTCCCATAGGCGGAAGATGGATGGGCTGGTCTCTGGAAAATGGTGCGAAGGTGTTCATCGATAAGCGATGTTCCTAAGCTTGGTTATAGTGATGTTGCATTATGACATGGAAAAAGTGTGTAAAACAAAGAATAATTTTTTGGACTAGTTTTATGGGACCATGTCGACCTTCATAGAAAGTCCTCCATTTGCAATGTGGAAGGCTTTGTTAGGTACCATTACTTGACGACCAGGAAGTTGGCGTTGAAAGATAAGCTCAGAAAAATAAAAATGGAGAAGGGTGACAGTATTCCAAAATATATCACGAAGTTTGTCCACTGTAGGGATGAACTGGGAAGTGTGGGGATTAATTTTTATGATGATGGCTTGGTGAGCTTGGCTCTCCTTTGGATTTCGAAGAGTTGGCATAGCTACGAAGACTCTGTCAATGGACAAGAGAAACTGTCGGGTTGGGAGCGACTTTGGTCGGATCTTGTGCAGGAGGAAATAAGGCGAAGTACCAGGGATGGCTCTTCATCGAAGAATGAAGATGAAGAGAATTTTGCTTTGGCTGCCAGAGCAAAGAAAGGGAAGGGGAAGAAATTACCTTCAAAATTTGAGGCTAAAGGAAAGAAGCAGGATTTGTCTAAGGTGAAGTGTTTTCACTGTCACAAACATGGGCATCTCGCCACTAACTGCGCACAGAAGAAGAAGAACAAGAAGGATGCTGGAGCTGCAATGGGTGAGGCCTTAGCCTCGCAATTTGAACTTGATTTATTTTTGATCGCATGCTTGGTTTCAAGCTCAATGGGATCAGTGTGGTATCTTGATAGTGGTGCATCTTTCCATATGACACGAGACAAGGAGTTGTTTAGTGACTTGGAGGAGAAGGATCTCCAAATGCATATAGATATGGATACGATGGTTGATACAGTGCAACCAGCATTGGGACCATTACCTTTGAGAGGGAGTCAGGTAATCCATTTCTGTTGAAAGATGTTATGCATGTTCCAGGTCTGAAGAAGAACTTGGTCTGGTCACAATGTTGGAAGACAGAGGGTATGACGTTGTTTTTAGCGATGGAAAAACTTTCCTGTGACATAAAACAATGGGTCAAACCAAGAGGATAGGAATTTGAGTTAAGAATCTCTACAAGCTAGAGGTAGATGGCTGTGCTATAATGATGGGAAAAGCAGAAGAAGTGGTGAGCCAGGATGAGGGAAAATTATGGCATAGGAGATTGGGCCATCTTCACCATGGCGCTTTGAAGATTTTGCAGCAGATTTCTATTGAACTTCCCAAGGGTAATCTTGCGCAGTTAGATCAATGCAAGGGATGTACTATGGGTAAGTTTGTGAATACCAGCTTTCATGAGAAGGAGAACCGTGCTTCCGTGATCTTGGAGAGAATTCACACAAACGTGTGTGGACCTTTCTCGGTTGCTTCAACAACAAAGCAGAGGTATTATGTTATATTTTTTGATGACTATTCTCATAGATGCTGGATCTTCTTCATGCAGAATAAGAGTGAAACATTCTCAAAGTTTTGTGAGTTTAAAGAATTGGTGGAGAAGGAGTCAGGGAAGCAAGTGAAGGCTCTAGGGAGCGATAATGGTGGTGAATATATCTCGAGAAAATTTAAAGACTTCTGTAGCAAATAAGGAATTCGAAGAACTCATAGCGCCTCATAACCCACAAAAAAATGGGGTCGTGGAGAGGAAGAACAAAAATATCATGGGTGTTGCACGAGCTATGCTTGAGAGGGAGCTAGACTTGCATGCAGAGCAGGAACTGCCTGTTTTGAAAGATGAACCTCCAGATGTGGATTGGCCATAGGAGGAAGTTCATGGAGTGGAGGAGTCCACTCATGCAGAGCCAAACATTAGAACTAGGAGAAAGCATGCCACAAAAGCTGAGAGACTGAAGCTTGATGCAGCACAGAATTTAGGAGTCCCTACATCACAGCGTAGACAGAGATAGTCACCTAACCGATTTACTGGATACATGGATCTCATGAGAAAGTGTATCGTGACAGAGCCATCTTATTTTGAAGAAGCAGCACAGGAGCCCACATGGGTGGATTCCATGGTGGAGGAGTATGAATCCATTGTCAGAAACAGTGCTTGGGAGATTTTTCCAAGGCCAGTGGGTAAATCAGTTGTAGCATCAATATGGATATACAAGGTAAAGCACGTTGCTGATGGGAACCTCGAGAAGTATAAGGCAATATTTTTTGCTCGGGGCATCTCACAGATTGAGAGGATTGATTATGAAGAAAAATTTTCACCTATCGCATGGTATTCTTCCATAAGGACCATCCTTGCTCTCTAAGCGCAGATAGGTTGGCACATTCATAAAATGGATGTGAAGACTGCGTTCCTTAATGGGGTTATTGAGGAAGACGTGTACATTGAGTAGCCTAAAGGATTCGAAATCTTCAGCAGTGAGTCGCATGTGTGCAGGCTCAAAAGAGCGTTGTATGGGTTGAAGCAAGCACCGCATGCTTGGTACACACAGATCGACAGCTATTTTACCAGACTTGGTTTCACCAAGAGTGAGGCGGATGCAAACTTGTGCCAAATTGTGGTGGAGGGTAAGCTTTTAATCATTGTTATTTATATTGATGATTTAATACTAACGGGTGATGAGCAGTTGATACACTCATGCAAGGTAGATCTTGCAAAGGAGTTTGAGATGAAGGATTTGGGCCTCCTTCATTATTTCCTTGGATTGGAAATATGGTAGCGGAAAGGTGAACTTTTTGTGTCTCAAGGAAATTATGCCTGGGAGATACTAGAGAAGTTTCGCATGCAAGGCTGCAAGCCTATCGACACTCCTATTCCAGGAAATTGGAGGAAAGAGGATGCTACATCGGTAGAGGTATTGGATTCCACTGTTTATCGACAGTTGGTGGGTTCGCTCATGTATTTAGTTAATACAAGATCGGACATATGCTATGCGGTGAACCAGCTTTCACAAGCGATGGTTAAGCCTACCAAGCTCTTTTGGAAGGCAAGCAAGAATGTCCCGAGGTATCTCAGGGGCACATCTGGGTATGGATTATGGTATAGATAGACGGATGAGGTGAAGTTGCATGGCTTCACGGATGAAAATTGGGCAGGCAGCCCAACAGACAGAAAGAGCACATCAGGAGGGGTTTTCTGTATCAGATCTACAACAGTTTCTTGGTACAGTAGGAAAAAAATATTTGTGGCACTCAGTTCATCAGAAGCAGAATACATGGTAGCAAATCAAGCTGCATGTGAGGCTATCTAGATGAGGAAGATCCTGGTTGGTTTGTTCGGTTCACATTTAGATCCTACAGTGATACATTGTGATAATTAGAGTTGCATTAAACTCTCGATTAATCTGGTGTTTAATGATAGATCTAAACATATTGATATCTAGTATCATCATATCAGATATTGTGTGCAATGGAAGATGATGTTGCTTCAGTACATTCCTACGGAAGAACAAGATGTAGAGATTTTGACGAAGGCGCTCAGCAGGAGCAAATTCGAATACCATAGAGGAAGGATCTGGGTGAAGGATAATCCCTATCTTGTTGAGAGGGAGTGTTGATATTCAACAAGATGATGAAGCTTAGTGAAAATCAATCACCTTCACTAAGTGGGCATGTAGGCTATTTTTATGTGTAAGTCTATTTTTAGAATATGTCTATTTTTAGACATGGTGATCATATTTCAGAAGTTGCAGGATGCTATTTGTGGATGGTTGGTCAAGTTGGAAAAATATATGAAATTCTATTTTTAGAATATTCGGTGAAGTCTATTTATAGATCGTCGATCTAAAAATAGATGTGTAGACTATTATTAGCCCTTAATAATAATCAGACTCTAAATATCAACTTATTCTCTTGGAGCACTTTATCTCAGCATACAGATTTGGAAAATCAGTGAGCTGAAGGAATTACACAATTCCTAGGTTTTATGGTGGCTCATGCATGGAGGACTCAGTTAGAACTAAAGTGGAAAAGTTATGACAGAGTTGGAAAAGTAGTTCATGGAGTTGTTATTCAGTTTAACTGAGTTAATGGAGTTAAACTCAGTTGAGCTAGTTGTATCTAGTCTAACTGAATGATACACTAGTGAGAGTTAAGTGAATTAATTAGTTAATTGATTCAAAACTAATAATTCACCAACAACTGAACAGAAACAATATTTAACTACAATGCATGTCATTTCCAGTGGAGACCCAGTAGAGAGATAGGTGAAAGGGTAAGATGGGCTATCTGTTGTGACTATAGTGATGCATTGATTGCATCACACACACATTGGAGTTGCCAATGAGGATTGCACAATCAAGGCAAGGAAGATTTGAATTCATTCATGGGTCTTCTTCAACAGGGATTACGTAGTGGAGGCAGACTATCAGGTGGCAAGAAATTAGTGCATGGATTTGCAGATTTCTTCATGTTAGTGTGTGACGATTGTATTGTACTGAGAGCTTGATGTACTAAGATTTATATGATATTGTTACCTGATCTCCATGATACATAATATATGATAGTTGGGGTTTTTAGCTTCAGGATTTCCCAGTAAACAATGGTGTTATGTGTGATTGTTTTTATTGCTTCATTTGTTTGCAATTGAGTTTTAAATTTCTGCAAAAGATTAACAGTGGAAGGAATCTATATTTAGGAAGAAGATAAATATTGTTAGATCCGGAGAATATGGATATATACATGCATATGTTATATAATTTCTACAAGTATGGATGGGACCCAATGTGAGAAGGATCACACACTATATATGGAGGGGATGGCGGCCATTGTGAGGGATGTTTTAGATTATCATTTGATATTGGTCTGTTTAGACTTTGCATTCCTTTGTTGTTTAGTAGGGTTGTTGTGATGTTTAGCACAAGGGTGTTCCTGATCAGGAATCCCTGCCTCATCATCAGGGAAGGAGAGGTTCTTTGGGCTGCATTTCCTCATTCTGGAATTCTTTCCAAGCTACCTCCTCCAGCTACAAAAGAGTTTCTGTTTAGAGCTGGGTTGTGTTGCAGGGTGCAGCAAAGGAGGATCACATAGAGCCATTTCTGGGCTTGTTTTTTAGTGGAGAGGTATCTTATCCATTGGAGGATCAGCAATGAGAGCTTTTGGGCATATTTTAACATCTTAGGGATCAAGCCAACCATATACCATCCCTCACATTGTAGTCACAAACCAGAACTGTGTTATTTTTGGAGGCAGTTGCTGGGAGGGTTCATTGAGCTCATCAGGAAGGTCTATTTCTGAGTAGAGGGATGAACCTTCTATTTAGAAATACCATTGGAGGAGGACATCATCATTTCATATCTACAATAGCCTCATTCTCTTCAATTCTAGTTTGCAGTGACATCTCAACCCCGAGGTTATTTGTCACATTGTATATTTCTTGGTATTTTCTAGCAATCTTTTCCGGGTTGGCTAGAAATCATGTATTAGATCCCACATTTTCTTTTATGGGAATTTATTTTGTTTCTATCAGTCATATTTCATTTATGTATGTTTACATCAGCAGCTACACTGATATAGACAATGTTTTCACTGCTCTTCGACATTCTATACAGTTGCAGCAACTCATGTGCTGATTGTTCTGATCATTGGCGGCTTGTTCTTATTGCTTGAGTGGCTTAACCCTCAAGATATTTTTGTATATTTTTTCTGATATATTAATAAAATTATGGCTGCATATTTATCCCTCTTATTTCATGTTCAAAATTTATGTGTTTTACATTATTATGTCTTGTATTGCTGCTATTTCCATTTTGGAATACTACATCATCGACTATGTTGTAGGTGTGGGCGGCTTTAGCAGAAGAAACATTTCAGCGTAATGGACCTTTGGGGATATTTTGAATGACATCTGCCTTAGGCAAAGGAATCTAGAAGGGAACATTTGGTTCCGAAATGGAATTTGTGGGAACTTTGGTTTGGGACTCAGTTGCTGATGTAGCAAGTTTCGTGTCATATTCGTGCGACCGAGTCTGAAGGTTGATGTTGCAACAGGGTTCCCTAAGCTGTGTTATTGATATAATTTTTTAGTAATTGGTCTTGCGTAGGGGTTTTGGGGTAGTTCAAAGCCCCCAATGTTTTGTAATGGGTTAAAGGGTAGACCTAGAGTTTGCAAACCACACTTTGCGAAACATAGGATAGCAAAGGCTACGATGATATAAATAAATAGATAGTTGGGTCTCGAAGGTAAGAAGTAAGTAAGATTGATGCTACGAATGAACTGTTGAGATCTGTTTTGGGTTTTTTTGGGGAAAGAATCTTGCTAGCTGTGTGCATGGAGATCCTCAGTCCTGCTATGTGCAGACCCCGCTGGCTGTGACTTGGGTTTGTAATTGGGTTTTTGGATATTAATGAATGCAGACTCTATTGAAGTATCTTATTGCTATCTAAAATGGTTTTTTTTATTACTGAAGTGCATCTGTGTTATTTGAATAAGCTGCGATTGTGTCTGCGATGTATGAATTAGCTGCGATTGTAATGTTCTATGGTGATAATTGTTGATGTGCACATGGATGCGAATGTGCTGATCAGATCTGTTAATACTAGTAGCTTTGTTTATGGTTACATGCTGATTATACTGTTAAAGGCTCAATAATAGGCTTTTTTATGTGCGAACCTGATAGAACTCAATGAGATCTGCCTTAATTAGCTACTCTTTCTCAGGGTGCAAAAACCTGGTTCCAACACCCACCCATACTACTTTGGGTGAGACCTTGGCCTACGAAAGTAGGTCATTACCAAAAGAGCCAGTAGTATAGGGGTCTATTGGTAAACCTTAACTCTGAACCTAGGTCAGGACCCATGAAGCCAAAAAATGGTTCCGTTGCCGGGACCGGGAGCATTTTGAGAGAGAGATTGGGTAATTCCATGAGGCCATTGGAGACCTGAGAAATTGGAGCTCGAAGACTGGTTTGAAAGACAGATTCAAGAATTTTCTGTAAAAGAGAATCACAACACGAAGCTAATAGATGAGACATGGAAGAACAAATATATTTTCACCGAATTATATGAAATTTTCTTTGTAACTTTTACGCACGAGCTCTAGGAGTGGCTAGCGAGGCTAGTAGAATTCCAAATGTGTTGGAAAGATGATCGGGTTATGTAGTGGACTCCGGAATTGATTCAACAGTTAGAGAATGCTGACAACACAATCACCCACACGGTAGATCATTGGGTGGATAGTGTGCTAGGAGGATTTTTAATGGAATTCACAGTTGATAAGTTTGTATCCTACTCTGAGGTGGAGCAGAGGTTCTTCAAAGAATTCCAAGGTAATTTCTTACGAAAATTTCCGTTGCTAATTAAAATATTACTATGAGAAAACATAATTTTTTGCAGCCACACTGAATGAATGACCTCTGATCAGAGTGAGAGTACAACATGAAGTGGTAAGTACTACGAAGCCAATCGAGAAGGGGATAGATCCATCTACAACCCATTAAGAGAGTCGGTTCCACACACAGGAACTAATCCTCCGGCTACACCACCAATTCATAATAAGGGCAAGAACTCCCCCACACCTCTGCCACCACTGGAAGAAGATATGGCCACACACATGAAGTTTCCCACCTTCAAGGGTGTAGGAGACAAAGAAATGGATCGATTTTGGTTCGTAGAGGAATCAGTATGGACTGCGCAAAATGTGGCAAGCGATGCTGTAAAGAGGGCGCAGTTATCCCTCGCCTTTGAAGGAAGGGCCCTGGATTGGTACATGGGGTACGTAGAACAACATGTGGATCCATCTATTCAAGAGATTAAGAATTCTTTAAAACAACAGTTCTGGAAGCCTAAGTCCTACGTTCAGCTGGTGGTTGACTTGAAATACTTTAGACAAGGACTCACTAAGTTGGTATGGGAGGCTGATCAACGGCTAAAGAAGGTTATTAGGGATGGGGAGTTTCAATATGATGATAGAAAGCACAAGGAATGGTTCATCGCCATGCTATTACCTCGACTGCGCAGACCTATGGGTCAACAAGCGATTGAGGCGCAAGAGAAAGCCTTGGAGATTACTATGAAGCTAGAATCTGCGCCAAGAGACGATGCCCAGTTTGGGGTACAGTAGATCCAGGGATAGCTGGAGGCATTGCACCTCAAAATCCAGAATTTGTGAAGAGAGTGAGGAAAAGAAGATAGCCCGGACGTATGGTGCATAATATGCAGGGTATCTGGCCACACCAAGGATCAGTTCCCTCTGCTGGCGGACTACATGAAGGTTGGGGGGCCCATCCCATTGCATCCTAAAGAGGCTGCTGGACCAAGTGGTCCGACGTTACGGTGCATTGATTGTCGTGTAGCTGGACTACATGATACCAACCACTGCCCCCATATTGGTGCTTATGTTCCAGAATTGAATCAACAATGGTGTCGATTCTACTCATTTGTGGGACATGACAAACGTAACTGTCAGACATATGAATTAATGATAGACTGAGGAAACCTGTATGAGGTACATGCTGACTCTTATTCACCACTATCTCTCTTTGGCAAAGGAGGCTCCCCAGCCAGAGGTAGGGGAGGGGGAAGAGGTGGAAGCGCAGGTCGGGGAAGAGGGCAATTGATCTGTTATAATTGTGGAGAAATAGGGCACTTTGCAAGGGAATTTCCGAACCCTGCATAATAATATTGTCGATATTGTAGACAACTGGATCATGTGATCGAATATTGTCTAGTACTGATAGCAAAAATGCAGGAAAAAAAACAAATACCAACGAAGAATGTGCAAAGGGTTAAGGCAGAACTGTGTGATGAGAGACCCAGTATTAATGTCATAACACGCAGTGGCATGGCTACTAGAGGAGCTGAGGAGAGCGTTGCGGCTGAACCCCTTATCTGAAAAGCTTCCATCAAATAAGAAAGCTTGGACCTACAGAAGGAGAAAGAAACCTTCATCGAATCTCACAAAGACTTTACCAAGGATGAAGCTTCTACTTCCAAGGATCCAACAAACCTAAGAGTGGACGATGAAGTTAAACCATTCCTACAGGCATGTATGAAGCTGCTACATAACCAGAAGGCAGTAGAAAATCTTCAAGCACTGATAGATAGCTGCACAGATAGAACTGACCCTCCCACAGAAGTTAAATATGTTCACAAACTGTACAATCATAGGAAACACACTGGTCGAGAGATTCAGCTAATGTCGTAGATTGGTGATTATGAAATGGACCAGGTCATCCTAGATCTGGGATCCAATGTGAATGTCCTACCCAAAAAGACGTGGCAGAGGATGGGAGAACCTAAGCTGGAATGGTCTACTATATAGTTGCACATGGCTAACCAACAAAAGATCATGCCATTGGGGAGACTGTCAAAGATTATGGTAGATATCGTAGGGGTTAAGGTACACGCGAATTTTGAGGTAATTCAGATTGTGGAAGATGCATACCCTTATCCTGCACTCCCGGGACTGGATTGGGCTATAGACATGGGAGGCATTATCAACTTGAAGAAAAAGAGCATGGTTTTTGAGAATGAGAGTACGAGAGTGATAGTCCCTCTAGACCCAAAGGAAGGAGAGCAGTATACAGAACCTGTGTGTGAAGAAGATGACCTAGATCATATCTATAGACTAATCGCCTGGGATGAGGATTGGATTAATCCTATATATGATGATGTGCTTTGCTAGGAGAAAGATAGTGAATGCCTCTTTAACTTCGATGGGGAGATTGAAAATTGGTAGAATCAGTTACATGATGTATCTGCGCTACGATGTCTTAGGATTATGAAGAGATTCTAGTGTATCTCCTCAGAGGTAAGAAAGCTACCATACTTTCATGGTTCTAGTAGTATTAGGGATTTTCTGAGAAAATTTGAAGAAGAAGTCCCAAGGGAGTGAAGAATGTGGACGCTTAACCTAGACATGCGCGCGACCCCTGCACAGTGGTGGGAAACTCATAAGGGGACATTATAGGATTGGGAGGAATGTCGTGAGATGATGATCCTATGATTTGAACCTCCAGTTCACCTACGCATGGAAACTTTGCCTAGCCAAGGAGACCGGCACAAGCATGTGGCCACATGGATGGAGGTATGGTGTGACAGGACCAAGGATGAATGGGTCCACTTATTCATTCATGCCTTGGGGCCAATTCCCACTGCATGGTATCTGGATGCAGAGTTACATTAGCGTACCCACCATTGGGAGACCATGAAGGATGATTTTTTGGGGACATTCGGGTTGATAGGCTGAAATGAGGCCTTAGACGAAGCCTTGCAGTATATAGATGCCCTAGTATTTGATGAATCACACCCTTGTGTGGAATACGGGGCACCAGCTTGCGATACCTAGATGTAGGATATTGTTAATTGTTGCAATCTATCAATGGAGGAATGTGACTAAGACCTGTAAAATATCACTATCCTAGAATTAAAGGGTGAATGCGCAGTTGCTGGACCCTTACTGTAGACCATCGATGTGACCAGGCCTCTTAAGCTAAGGAATTCAATATTGGAATAGAAGAACAACCTAAGCTAGATAAGATTGGGGACTATTGGGACAATGATACCATTGGGAAAGTCGTAGAGCTTCTCACGGAGTACTTGGACCTGTTTCCTACGAAATTCTCAGAACTCAAGGGTATTACAGGGGACCTGAGGGTCATGCGCATCACTTTAAAACTGGATGCACACCCTGTTAAACAACAACCTTACCATTTAAACCCCAAGTATAAGCAAAAATTCAGGGAAGAAATTGACAAAATGATAGCCGCGGGTATCATTGAACTGGTAGAAAAGTCCGATTAGGTAAGCCCTATGGTGGTCTAGGAGAAAAAGAATAAAGGAGAAATAAGAATCTGTGTTGACCTGCGTAAACTAAATGATGCCTTCGTACATGATCCCTTCCCTACACCATTTTCTGACAAAATACTCGATAGTGTGGGAGGGCAGGAAGCATACTCATTCACTGACGAGTTTTCAAGCTACCTTTAGATTAGGATCGCACCCAAAGATCGTAGCAAAACTACGTTCACCACTGAATGGGGATCCTTCCAGTACACCGTGATGCCGTTTGGGATCAAGAATGCCCTTGCCATATTTTTGCGGGTAGTGGTCGTAGTATTCAAGGAATTCATCAACAAGTTCTTGGAGGTATACTTTGATGATTGGATAGTATTTGGGTTGGTAAATAAGCATGTCTCGAACCTGCACATGATGTTGGATGTCTGTAGAAAGCACCAGATTTCCCTAAATATTAAGAAGTGCATATTTTGCGTACCTTTCAGGATCTTGTTAGGCCACATAGTCTATCAAGGTAGCAGTTATAATCAACCTAGTAGTCCCTACAACTAAGAAACAACTGCACTCCATCCTCGGGCGATCACGACACCCATGGGGAAGTTGCTAAAGAAGGACGTTTCATTTTTTTGGGATGCGGAGTGTTAGAAGAGCTTTGAGATACTCAAGGAAAAGATGGTCTCTGTACCTATCCTCATATTTCCTAACTTGGTGAAGGTTTTCCATGTCCATGTAGATGCTTCAGGGATCACCCTGCGAGCTATCTTTACACAGCCTGGGGAAGGGGAAATTGACCACCCGGTTTCATTTTCTAGTAGAAAACTCTCTAGTGCAGAGCGTAACTACTCCACTACTGAGCGCGAGGGGATAGCCATGGTATATGCACTGCAGAAATACCAACATTATCTATTGGGAGGGCACTTCAAGATGTTCACTGATCACTCAGCTTTGAAGTACCTAGTGAATAAGCCTGTGTTGGGGGGGAGGATTTTTCGATGGCTAATGCTATTTCAAGAATATGATTTTGAGATCATCATGAAGTCGGGGAAACTAAATGTTGGGCCCGACCACTTGTCCCGAATTGAGAGTGGTGAAGAACCGACCAACTTAGAGGAAGGATTGCTTGATGCGCAACTATTTTCTATTAAGGTGGTTGATGCGCCCTTCTCCGATATCATTCACTTCTTAACTATGGGGATGGAACCTGCAGAATATTCGGTACAATAGAAAAAAGAGCTGGTAACTCGCGCAATGGACTTTACCATCATAGCAGGCCACTTGTATAAGCTAGGAGCTGATGAGGTACTATGAAGATACGTTCTGGAGCATGAAAGACAAGCCATCTTAGCAAAATCCCATGGAGGCGTAGCAGAAGGTCACTACACAGGAAAAGCGACGACGCAGAAGATCTTAAGAGATGGGTTATGGTGGCCCACACTACATAGTGACTCTTATGAATATTGCAAGCCTGCAACACATGCCAAAGGACAGGAAGATTGTCGCACAGGGACAAAATTCCCTTGCAACCATAGATGGCCCTATAAGCATTTGAAAAATGGGCCATAGACTTCGTGGGGCCCATCAACCCACCAGCGAAAAAGAAAGGTGCCCGCTACATCATCACTGCAACTGATTATGTAACCAGATGGGCCGAAGCGCAAGCTATGAAGGATTTTACTGCAGACACCATTGCGCACTTTATTTTTGAACATATTCTAACCAGGTTTGGTTGTCTTAAGATCTTGATGAGAGATAGAGGTACACATTTCATTAATGAAACAATACAGGCTTTAACCGAAGAATTTCGGATCCACAATGAAAAAATTACCCCATATCACCCACAGGAAAATGAAACCGTGGAAGCTTTTAATAAAATTCTGGAATAGGCATCGAATAAGATTTACAATGTCGATTGAAGCGATTGGGATGTGTGCATCCCGTCAGTCCTATGGGCCTATCGGACCACGTGCAAGAAGTTGACTAGGAAAAAACTGTTTCAGATGGTTTATGGGAAGGAAGCCATTATGCCCATGGATTATATCACTCCTAGCTTACGCATCGCAGCTTTTACGAACATGGCGGAGCCTGATGTCATTGAGGAATGCTTAGTGCAGCTAGTTACCTTGGAAGGAGATCGATTCATTGCTAAAATTCATCAGCAAGTTCAGAAGGCTTGGGAAAAAGCATGGCATGATATAAATATTCGGTAGAAGGTCCTTTTAGAAAAAGAATTGGTCCTACTATATGATAGCCAGTTTACGAAACATCCGGGGAAGTTCTGTCAGCACTGGCAAGGCCCCTATTTGGTAAATGCAATAACTGACAGAGGAGCTATTCGGTTAGATATGTTTCGCGGTGATAATATATCGGGATATTTTAATGGCAGTCATCTCAAACCATACCAAATCAAATGAATATATGGCTGGAGTAGCTATATTGGGGGGAATATGCGTAGGCAAGAGGAAAAACACAGACAGGCTCGTTCTACACGTAGGGGTGGCTCGTAGGTTAGGAAGCCAAGGGAGGTGCACTGGGAGCGCAGGGGTTGACCGCAGGTCTGGAAGCCCAGGAAGGTGCGCTGGGAGTGTAGGGTTGATACACAGTTGTGAAAACTAACCGTTGGAACATTAAAATTGGGTAAGAAGAAAATTTTACTGTTGAAAGGAGCAGGCAGTCGACAATTAATGCGGATATTTCCGAAGATGTTTTACCGTTTCCTTGATGGTAAGTTTCAGATAAGTCTCATCCAACCATTGGTCACTGTCTAATGCTATACAAGTAGGAGGGAAGATTAGAAGTGGGTTCCGTGCATTCTGAAAATATTGTGCCTTGCGAATTTCCATAACTATTGTGATCTGTTACTATCTGGGAGGGATACTTTCTCTGATAGTAGCAATCTTAAGTTTATCTTCTGAGTGAGAATGATTGTGACCAATCCAGCTGAATCATTGCAGACCATGGTCTCTACTAATGAAGTATTGGAGGTCACCCCTAAAATTGAAGAGGTTGTGTCCACACCAACCAAAGGGAAGCAAGTGGAGAAAAATAAGAGTAATGGGAAAGGCTAGGAGCAAGGGGAGGGGAGGGCTGCGAAATGGGTTGGAGGGAAGCCACACACCTCCCCTCAAAATGTGAAATCCCCATGAATGGTGCCCCAAGCACGCCCACCTAACTCGATGAAGCGACCTATGTCTGCTCAGGAAGAGGCTCATACTGTTGAACCAATCACTTGGTTACCGCCCTATGTTCAGCCTCACGAACCCTTGGTGCACACACCTAAGAACCTTGAAGGTATGTGCACCTATCTACAAATTCCATTGATTCCGGGTGAAGTCTCCATAATTGGAGAAGTGCATAGCAAGCTCGCCTCAATTAAGTTCGACGACCACGACCTTGCCAACCTGGAGACCTTCCTAGAATTGGCATTGTTAGTCATCAGTAATTTTTACTATCTATAGATGACTAAATATTGGTTCTATATTTCTAAAAACAAGATTTCCTGAATATTTTTAGTTTTATAAATCTCACTGCCTTCATTATCCTTATGGAAAATTTTTCACTATTCTACCCTTTTTCCATTCCAAAGTCACCCTACCACTCCTAAAAACTCCTTATGGGCTTGAGTCACTCATTTCTATCCTATTTTCCCACCTATAATCTCATTACTCTATTTTTCCCTTGCCCATCACTCCACTCCCCGTCTAGGGTTACCAATCAACCTATTCATTCCCATGTTCACCAAGTTCCTCAAGCATTGATGGTCTCAAAACTATATCTGTAGGCTCTCTAGATAAATAAAGTAGATGATGAACCACACTGGTTGGTTCGAAACGCGTCGACCTCGTTCTTTTGCATGTGATTATTACCGAAAGAATTTCTACTAATAAATAAAGTACATTAGATTATGGGTCTTCAATACATGAATTTGTCAAAAAAAATAAATAAATTACATTTGAATATCCTAAGCCAGATTTCTGTCAAAGACCAAGTCAAAGAACCCTCCCACTAGGTCATTAGGGTTTCATAGGTTGTAGGGTCATCATTGGTGTTTTAAGCACTGGTTTTCCTATGTTAGAAGCTGGCTCAAATGTGAAAGAAGATCAACACATGCTTATCCAAAGAAAAATAAGAAAATATCCAGGGATGACTGCTTTATCAAGTTCAATTTTTGCAAAAGGTAAAGGTAGCTTGGCATTTCTGCAAGAGTGTTAAGAGCCCCATCAATAGGAGAAACTAATAAGGTAAATGATATATTCCTAAAAGAAGACATCTTGCAGCAAGGAAGACAGGAAGCAGTTTTTTTTCAAGAAGAATCAAGGTTTTGAGCTTGATGGCCCAACAAGTTCCAAACAGTTGAACAAATGGTAGAAATGACCATGGAGGAGGTATACTAAGAAACCAAACATGAAGAGAAGTTTTTCAGAAATGATAGATAAAAAGGGAAAAAGGTGAGGTGAACTGAAAATAAATGAATGAACTTGAAAGTACTATAGAGAACTTAGAAGACAACACTGATAATTGTTCTCAAGAATTCCAGACACCTAGGGTTTTGGTGAGATGATCATAGAAGGTGAAAGGGTAAGTTTAACCCCCCATGATGATAGCAGAAGGAATATTTGAAGGGGTTGTTGTGTGTAACATCCTAGAGTTTGCTAAGGTAAAATGTCCCATTGCTTCAAAGAACAAGGAAAAGAGTACCAGTCAAAAGAGGGTCAAATTATCATTTTAGTAACATGCAAAACATAAGATGATTTGATCTCCAAGGTAAGAACAAAGAATTTTTGGAGACACTGCCACTGTGTAAGTTCCTGAAGTTGTCAAAAGTGAAATTAGCATGCTTTAAAGATCAAAGGGGAGAGTCACTTTAGGGTTCTCATAACACCTGCTGAGTGAAAGTGTTGAAGGACATAAAAAAACCAAATAAAGTCAACCTTGTGACTTAAAAAAAATCTACAGCGCAAGGAGGTAAAGAGTATCAATGAGCAAGGTTTAAATTATCATTTCAGGCACCTGCAAATAAGAAGTGGCCAAAGTAAGTAAGAAGCATAGTTTGAACTTTATGATGCAGGAAATAGGTTTTTTTAAAGCTACTGATATGTCAAGGTGAATAGGTCTAATCCTCGGGATTAAAAGAAGAGCAAGTTTCATAACTCAAAGAAAACCTGCACAGAAAAAAGGTCAGAAAATCAGTGACAAAGGAATATTAATGAAAGAATGAAAAGGCTCAAAAACATTAGAAAGTGGGTTTGTAGGGATTACATTTATTTTCCTAGACTATAAAAGGTCATTTCATTTCTCATGTAGCTCATTATGCACTTGAAAAATCATTAGAGCAATCAAGGAGAAAAAATGCGAATTTTCTAAGGAAAAATCAGGCAAGTTTATCGGACGCTGCGCGTTCAGGGCGGCGCTGCGCGCCTGGGCGTTATCCTTGTGCAATTTTACACATAGGTTCACACATGTAGGTACATGTTGTGCGCCTACCAAAGGGTTGTGCATTTACCCGACTTTCCTGACAGGCCCGACATAAAGCATTGGCGCTACGCACCTGACACAAGGAACGACACCTCTACTCGACCCAACACCCTGTGCACTCGCGTGCTGTGCGCTTGGCCAGGAGGACCTGCACACCTGTTCAACACTTAAAAAACCCTTCAAATTTCCTACCAAGTGTCCTCATAGAATTTTGAAAGGTAAGTGGATGTCATACACCCCTCCAAGCATTTGATGGTTTTTAAAGGAATGGAACCTTAAGTAAAAACCTAATTTTCATGCTTGAACATCACTATTTAAAAAAAAAGAACACCTATCCATATACATACTAAGGAGACCAGTGATCAACAAAGATACCTTGTTGAAAATTTTCTCATCCATCCAAGGCTGTGCCTTCACCTTCCCCATTCACTCATAAAATTTGGCCCCTACACCACAAGCAGATTGACATATTCATTGCCTTCCTCCATATCCATTTTCCATCAGTGCAAGGTGTCAAACAGAGATTTAAACAAATCATCAAGGGTGGTCATTACGGTTTTTCCTCACCCTCTCTCACTCGTCCCTCACTTGTAAAAGGCTACCTTTTTACCACCATTCCATTACCTTTACATATCAGTTTCATAAGCAGGGCTACGGTTTTCAAAGCAGCAGTGATCAAAATGTAAAGGGAAGGTGACAGTGGTAGTGGTGAAGAAGGACAGGTGCCAAGGAGGCATCAACACAGAGGTGGGAGGATTAACAATTTTGAACCTCTAAACACAATGGAGATAAATGCCTCTCCCCTAACTGTCGCATGCTTCCAAAATGTAGGCTGCTATCAATTTTGTGAGAGAGTAAAACAACTACAGAATCACCTCGAGCTGACTAGGCTTTTCATCCTTAACCTACATGAGAAACAAGTCAATCTTGCAGGGTTAAAATTTGAGCTGTCATCATATGCCATTTCTATTGCCATTGGGATACCTAGTGTTGGTGAAAAGTGGTTCAAATAGGAAAATTTAGACATAAGCCATTATGAGCCATTCCTTTAACCCAGATACAAAGACTACAAAAAATTCATATTTATTTTCTCATATTTTCTTGAGAGGTATGCACCCATGATGAGGATCATCATGAAATATTTCACATGTGAAGGAATATTCTCTAGGCTCTACTCCTATCACATTAGATTGCTCATGCACTTTACTAGGGTTAATGCTACATTTTCCCTACTACCTCTACAGGAGTATTGACAAATGTCTTATATTTTACGGAAGAGAGAATTCCCTCACCAAATGCAAAGCTTATTTCATCACTCTTTGATCAAAATGGTGGTGATGCATCAATTGCAGCAAAAAGGTATTCCATGGGAGGTTTTCATTGCCCATGAAGTGTTCACCAACCCATAGCCTCATCCTCAGCAAAACATGCCTTCATCATCTCATCCTCCTGTCCTTACTCCTCCATCATCTCCTGATGAGCATGCTTCACCATCTACACATATCCCTTCACCTAAGGACAACCCTCCTTCATCACTTTCTCAAAATGCATCAGAAAATGAAGGAAGTGACAATGAGCAGTCAAATGAAAATGAGGGAGGAGATGGTGATGAATCAAGAAAAAGTGAATAGGAATAAAATGAAGAGGAAGAGGTCAGTGATGAGGCAGAAAGCTTGGAAACAGAAGGAAATGAGGATGTTGGAAATGATGAGGCAAGCAACAGTAAGGAGGAAGGCAGTGAAGAACATGGCAGTGAACCTAAGAGTCATGACAAAAATGAAAAAATGAGGCTCATAGTAATGAAGATGCAGAAATCATGGAAACTAAAGGAAGTGATGATGGTGGCAATGAAGAGGAAAACAATGAGGTGTCAAACAAAGAAAAATCAACCAGTGAAGAAGAGGCTATTGATTCTAAAAACATTGAGGCTCATAGTGGTGATGAAGGCAGTGCAGAAACCAATGATGAAGCACCTAGCAGTCAAAACAATGAAGATGAGGCTGACATAAATGATGGAAATATCAGTGATAAGGAAAACCCACAAGTCAGTGATAAAAATGAAGGTGAAAAAAACAATGAAGAGGTAGAGGAAGATAGTGAGGAAATGAGCCATGATGGAAATAGGTCAAAGGAGGCAGATATCAGTGAAGAAGAAGAAATTGAGGCTGATATCAGTGAAACAAATATCAGTGAGGCAGACGAAAACAATGAAGAAAACAACAGTGCAGAAATCAGTGAGGAAGAGAGCAAAAATCATGATGGCCATGATATCAGTGGAGATGATGATAATGATGATGATGATGTTGACACTGATAATGACAACAAGAATATCAGTGATGAAGCAGAGAACATGGAGACAGATGATAGCAGTCATGAGATCATCCATGAAAGCCATAAGGACAACAAGGATGTCAATGATAATGATATTCATGATGGAAGCAATGGTGAAGATAGCAAGCTGAGAAAAATTGAACCTTTTTCTTTAACCCGTCAAAGAGGAAGTAGGCATGTGTTTGCTCCATCTAAAAGGAAAGGGGCCATGCCTTCCACTTCAACCTACCAGCTGAACAAAGGAAAAGAGAAGGTCATAGAGGAAAAGGAAGAAGATCAGCATGAGACTGAACAAGAATTTGAGCTCATTCATGTTGACAGTGATGATGAGAACGAGGAAAGGGTCTCAAGAATGTTGCTCAAGGGTAAGGATTCCCAAATCAAATATTTTCAAGCCAACCTAATGAGGGCTAGAAATGTCATCCACTATTATGAGACTAAAAACAAGAATTTGACGGCACAAAAGGCCATTTATGAGGTTAGGGCAATCAGAGCCCACAAAGAGGTTGAAAGGACCAATTTTAGGCTTGATGAAGCCTTGGGTGTTTTTTATGAGAGTGAAGATGAAGAAGGGCAGTTGTCTAGAAGAAGGCCAAGAACAGTGGGCTTGAGGAAGGCCTTGGCCAAGGAGAAGGAGCAAGAAACAACATTGGTAGAGCATTGTTTGGTCTCAATTTAGTCTCCTAAATTGAGTTCATTTAATTGTCAACCAGGGTTGGTAAACTGCTGAAGTGAACTGCATCGTATGTGCCTAGGTGTTTTGTCTCTTAATGCGTTGTGTTTAGTGTTTTATGATGTTTTTGGTCTTTTTGGTAGTTTTATGTTCACAAGGAAAAATGACTAGAAAGCTAGTGGAAAGAAGCTAATGATTAAAACAGAGTGAAACCTGATTGGTTGATGACAAGTGGTGAATGCAAAGGCAACTACTGAAACAAAATCAAACCCAAAATATGACTAAACAGAAACAAAGCTTGATAATGACTTTTAAGCAAATGATTCAAAACATAATACAAGATTTAAATTTTTTCCCAAAGAAACGCTTATTAATTTGGCAGCCATTATTTCTCCCTGCTTTAAAAACCCTACATTTAAATGAAAACAAGCATTGCATTTCAACTACAAAAATCTATTAGTGTTTAAATGTACATGTGTGCATCACTTGTGTAGGGTATTCCTTTTCCACTTTCACATTATCCAAGAATGTGTGCAGTATAGTTCATATTTTTTTTGATTTAGATTATCTTGAAAAAGGAAAGGTAAATTATTTCCCATGGAAAAAGAAGGTTTTCCCTTTTTATAGGTTGTTTGGACTTACATGGAAAAATTTATGGTATGACTTTCATATTATGTAGTTTAAATTTGAATTAACAGGTTATTCTACATGAAAATATAATTACCTATGTGATGTCCTTCATCACTAATTAAAATTATAGGGTTTCAATTTCCTAGACTCTAACTCATCTGATACTAAATTCTAGGTTCTCATTGGTGGATCACTCTTCCATTGATTTCCTTTCCCTATGGATCTTGTCATACTTTAAAAGTCATCAATGATACATATATTATTTCAGGTATCCCAAATGGCTTTATAGTAGAACATATTGTGAAGTTTTTTTGACACTTGAGGATTCTTTTTAGAACTGCAACGCGGTCTATGCTATCGGGTTATATACCAAGAAACTTGTCCTTAATAACCACACTATGAGGTAGGTTCAACCAGTTTGAACTTGTTGGGACATAGCATATGAAGTTGTGTGATGAGTCCATATCACAGGTCTATTATGGTGACAAAAGTGAAGACACGTAATGATAGTTATTATGTTAACATTACTAGAAACATTTTCGAAATTATCCATGCTATCAAGATGTCAAAATTCCAAGCATTAGGTGTCAATACTCGTAGCTAATAGATAATAATAATAATATAAAAAAATCACAACTTTATTCTTGAAATATGATTGTTACACATTAGTAACCTAGTTCATGAGTTACTATCACCCAAAGACTGCAAAACAAACTTAAAATATAAATTAAACCAACATGAGAATCCAACTAAGGGTTTCTCGACAAAATCATGCCATAACCTGGCATTTTGAAACCCAAATTTGAAGCCATCATAAGTAATACAATGCAAACTCAGATGGATTTTCAATGCATGTTTGCATGCTACACTTATTCTCTGTCTAGATATCATTTTTTAAATGGAACCATTAGCCAAGCCCACAGTCCTTTTTATGTGAAAAATTTCAGCTCTATTTGAGCTCTTTTTTGCTCCACCACCTCCATAAACATATGCAAACATATATCATGATCTTGGAATTCCATTACATATGTATGTGCCAATGTCCCATAATCATGCCCCATCATCAATTTAAGAAATTTCCATTGAATATCAAATTATGGAGGGGGGGAACTTTTTGCTGCAACATTTGGCTCAAAATCAGGGACCATCTCCGTATGAGGTGAATGAGAACTATAGATATTTGAAGAAGTAGATTAGTGACTTTTCCTCTGGCCATGGAGTCATATACAGTCATCCATCACAAAAATTTGTCTTTGTTCATTCTCACCTTGAAAGTTGCAAAAAATCATGCCCTAATTGAAACGACACTAAATTTGAAAGATAGAATAAAAATGCAAGCTAGAAGTGCCCTATTAATACAAAGGGAAAACCTTCCTACCTACCCTAACTGAGATAAATTTTGATTGAATAGGAAACATGATATTGCCAATGGAGTTGATCCAACAACTTGTTAAATTTATGGGACTAAATCATGCATTTGATTTCCAGGGAAACATGCGCATGAAGAGAAAAAGTGAAAAATTAATGGAAAATCCATACATGCCACTTATAAAAACTACACCGAAAGGTCAAAAAATACTTAAGGCCTTAACTTAATTTGAATCCAAAAATGACAAAACAGGATTAGTGAAAACACGAGAGTGGTGTGGTTGAACAACATAAATAAAAAGTGAAGATACCTTTCCCCAAGATGCCTTTGTCACCGTTGTATGAAAACATGTTTTCCTTTCCCTTTATACATGCAAGTGAATGCATTATAGGTATGGTATTTTCCCAGAATAGGAGAAGCCTACTTAAATATATCATTCGTGGATTGAATGTTTGGGTGCCTTAATGTGCAATGACATGTTTCCAGGACTGAATTCAATGCAAGGTATATTTGAAACTCTAACTCTGTCTTCCGGTGTCTTATTAGAAATTATTTCAGTTTTCATTTTGTGTTTTCAAGTTAGATATTGTTTTCAAATTTTTACATTTATAATTTTATTGCAATGTGGTAGACTGATCAGAGCAGTATAGGAACAACCCCGAGACTGGATGATCGCGGAAAGAGGCCAGCGGAAGAACATGTAAAGTGCCAGCATTGCTCTATCTTCAGGTATTTTAGTTATTTACATAATTGAAATAATATTAATTTTGTTCAAATATGCAGACACCTAGCCATGGTACGCCCGATGATTCCCTCTTTGAGGAAGAGCTTTCTTCATCCCTATCTCCAGTGTTCTTGTTGCAAAAAAAGGCACGAGATGCAAGGTCGAAATTTAATACTTTGATAGACGCGCCTAAAACACCTGAAACAAAAGAGAGGATAAAACATCTTATGAGCCAGCTAGAAAGATATCAAGTAATAATAAAAAGTCAAAAGGATATTTTTTTTGTTCTGCATGAGATGAATTGTGATAGTTTGATTTTTAATTTTTACATTGACTAAACTAACAAAAAGTTCTTTTGTATGTAGCGTTTTATGGCATTTGCTGAACCCGGTGTTGGTGGTAGTGGGACACAAGGGCAAGAGATTGCCCAAAAAACCTCTCGTACACCTTCTACTCCTTTAGGTGCTAGCCAAGAAACACACCCTGCCCAAGCAGACACCCAGCCAACCGCTGAACGTGTTGGCAATGATGAGGCCGATATGGCCAACTACATTATTGCGTTTCCTGGAGCTACACGTGTCAGCTCCACAGGGACCATTAATGGCACGTTGTTGGTGAACGATGAGGGTGTCCCTATAAAGCATGTACAACTCCTAGGTAAATTTTAATATTTTAACTATTTCATGTACTTCATCTAAAACATATTTATCATGATTTTTATTTTTAAATTAATGATAATATCTTTTTTTTTTTTTGGTTTTATTCTGTGTAGGAAACAATGAGTTCTACAGGATTTTGGAGAGCCATGCATTGGTAATTTTTGGCCCAACCATACGCACAGGGTGGAATTCCCAGAATTCCAACCTGAAAAAAGAACTTCTAGATTATCTAGAAGCCCTTTTTGGGGTCGGCACATTTGACAGAACAACGGTGGCTCGGGTAGCCGACAAATATTTGAAATATACCAGGGACACCTATAGGATGCAATTGCAATTTAACCCTAGATATGAGTGTCCTCTCACAGTTCCAGAGAGTGAGTGGAGAGCACTCATCCATGACGGAAAAGAGAAAAGGGCAAATAAAGAAGGAAAAATGCCAACTGGACCCGCAAGGTAAATTACAACTTTAATTCAATAGCTTTAATTTTCTTTATGTCTAAAATAAAAGTGTGCTACGTCATATCCGACTTCAATCTTTTGA
Organism: Pinus albicaulis; assembly: GCA_034641835.2. Taxonomy (NCBI): domain Eukaryota; kingdom Viridiplantae; phylum Streptophyta; class Pinopsida; order Pinales; family Pinaceae; genus Pinus; species Pinus albicaulis. The sequence goes on from CM076572.1 coordinate 377,913,170, forward strand.
TGCTAGGTTGCCTGACACCTCAAAGGAAACCAAAGCTAGGATTGAGAAAAAGGACCATCACAAGCTAGGCCAGGGCGGCTACTTGAAATTAGCTGCAAGAATTGTAATTAAGTAGCTAAACATCTTATAATTAATTGTATCGCCTTCCAACGTTTTTGTAATCCTATCAAATATGATTAAAATACACAATCATATGTAATGTAGGGTGATGACTTCGGAACAGAAACTACAGAGGAAGATAAAAATATCGCTTTCTATTTCGGCTATCAAGCTGTAGTTGAACGTCGCAGAAGCTTGGGGCAGGTCCCAAGATCCAGAATGCCTGATAAGGTAAAACATTAACCTTTCAATATGTTTGTTTTCATCCATAAATTTAATGTCTAACAACTTTGTTTAAATCAAGGGAGCAACACTACCGACGAGGCAAATAACCCAGTTTTAGAGCCAGATGTAGATGATCCTCACGTGCAACCTGATCATTGTAGTGGGGACCAGGCCGACAATGCTACTATCAGTGAGGGCCGTGACGGTAATTAATTTCCACTTATAATTTTTTCTAATTATACCTTGATGGTTGTCCTTATAACGCTTTTTGTTTAAATGACAGAGAATGTTTCCCTTGAGGATCTTACCACCAGAGAGGAAGACAGGGCAACAGTCCCAACGGCGACAACTGGTGCACCAGGTAAATAATCTCATTGCAACTTTTTTTATTAATATTACCGAACTAGTTCAATGATATTTAAAAACTGATAATTAAAACTTAATAGTATCTGTTTTTGGAGGCGATGCCCCGTCACTGGATGAGACCAGACATCGTGACAATGCAACTAGGTCAGCGGCGACAACTGGTGCACCAGGTAAATAATCTCATTGTAATTTTTTTTATTAATATTACCGAACTAGTTCAATGATATTTAAAAACTGACAATTAAAATTTAATATTATCTGTTTTTGTAGGCGATGCCCCGTCACTCGATGAGACCAGACATCGTGACTACGCAACTAGGTCAGCGGCGACAACTGGTGCACCAGGTAAATAATCTCATTGCAATTTTTTTTATTAATATTACCGAACTAGTTCAATGATATTTAAAAACTGACAATTAAAATTTAATATTATTTTTTTTTTAGGCGATGCCCCGTCACTGGATGAGACCAGACATCGCGACAACACAACTAGGTCAGCGGCGACAACTGGTGCACCAGGTAAATAATCTCATTGCAATTTTTTTTATTAATATTACCGAAATAGTTCAATGATATTTAAAAACTGACAATTAAAATTTAATAATATCTGTTTTTGTAGGCGATGCCCCGTCACTGGATGAGCCCAGACATCGTGAATACGCAACTAGGTCAGCAGTGCGGGTTGAAAGGCACGAAACAGGAGCAGAGCACGATGATATTGATGATGCAATTAGGAGCTTTAAAAATAGGAAGAAGAAAAAGAAAATTTGACAATGTAAAATATTGTATTATTATAAGACAAACGTTACCATACTTGGAACGTTTTTTGCGTTATATAAAAACTCATTTATCATACTATTTTTATGTCAAGCATTAATTGCAATGTTTCCTTGCGTACTTTTTGTTGAATTGTTTTTTTATTAGTTATTGAATTTTTTTTTTTTATGCTCATGAAAGTAAAAAATGAAATATAGATTGGGTATTGGGGAATTGAGAGTGATGTGAGGGGGGGGGGAGGGGCCATAAGAGCTTCCACCTTCACGTGGTTGGCCCTGCTTAGTAGAGAATAATTTATTGGAGCGATTTAATCTTGGAGAAAACCTCCCTCGATCCAGCATAGCAACAAAAAAGTCACTGTTGACTTAGTTGCTACTCTTTCAGATCGTGGGAGGCTTGTTCCAAGTTCATGCGACTCCAATAAATTGTTCTTGAAACGAAGAGGAGCTTATTCATGTATGTTTTGACATTTTCAACATATGTTCTAACATTATCATAAGAATTCATCTTAGAGTAAAAAATACTACATCAATTACTTGTATTTATTGTATAGATAATGATGGATTTTGATTGACTTGGCAGTGCAGGTACAAATACTCTTGCATCATGAGCAATACAACTTGTCAACCAGGGTCATGTCCAGGATATTTTTGCTTGTGCGCTTGACCAGGTTCGTAATGTCACATTTTGTAAGTTCCTTTACAGCTCATAATTCAATATTAAGCTTGTTCATGATTATTATCTAGGTTTTTTGTATGTGTTTTTTCATCTATTTGATTGTAAGCAACTCTGCATGTTTCCTGTTGTTCACTATGATTTCTCCCATTACCACTCCCAGGATGAATCCGAATTTATTGTTACATAGGTTACTTTATTGTTACTATGATTCCTCCATTTACGATTTCATAGGTTACATCATGTAAAGTTGTCAATCTCAGGTTGGTGATGAGCTTTAGTTCTCCAGATTTGGGGCTTTTCTGATATTTTTTCCCTCATGTCATTCCTGCATCACCTCGTTGTTTGAGCATGCCAATTGTCTACCACTTGTACCAATTGGCACATGTCAATCTCTGAGTGGTGCCACATTTCACCTATTTTCAGTGAGAGTTTAGGGTTTCTCTAACATAGCTTCAGAAATCCGATTCAGTGCCTGCTTGAATATTGCCACATAATAATTATGGTTTGGATTGATGAGCATGTTATGAATGGTTGGTTGATTCATAAGAACCACCCATATAGTCATCTTGAGATATTTCAGAAGGTTTCTCGGGTTTCCTTTTTCACCGTTTCTAGTGGGTGGGATGGTGTGAGGTGATCCATCAATACTGGTGCTCTTGTAGTAGGGAATTTGTTTTTGGGGATATAAAGGAGCATTTGATGTATATATCCCATTGGATGCATTCATAGATGGGCACGAGAGGTCAAGAATTTAAATTAAAAATATGCAACCTCTAGCATGGCAACCTGAAGGCCGCGAGATACACTGGTTAAAGATTGTTTTGTGCTGGCCTTAATACAGTCGTGATTTATTTCTATTATCTTAATGCAAATATATAGTCCGGTCTCATTAAAATGAGGATTGTGGTTGTATTTCTCTTTGGTTGTTTCTCTCTTAATGCTCCAGAAGTTGCCAAAAGTTGTGATAGTTGTTTAGTTTTCCTGTTACAACTTAAAAGTGGTTTTTAGCAATGGGAGTCATGTTTTTTAAGGTTCATACTAATATGAAGATCTTGTAATTCTATATTCAACATAAGAGAAGATGGCCTCTGCTTTGGGTAGTATGACAACAATTGCCACATCTACCTCATTGGGTAACAATGGAAAGGGGAAGAAGTTGGGTGTAATGTTTGATAATTATGGCAGACAATTGTCTTCTCTTTCAGTTTTTTCACCCATTTCCTTTAATCTCTCAAGCAGAAGAGGGACTCTGAGATTACGCGACAGAGAGAAGGTAGTTAATACAAGAGCTATGGAAAAGGAGTTGTACTTCAACAAGGATGGCTCAATGACAAAAAAATTGTAGGTCAGAGAAAAAATTATGTTTAAAGGAAGGTCACCTGCACGTGAAACTTCACTGCGGTGGATCTTTCCTTGTCCACTTATATTCGATTTTAATGTGTTATTTTAATTTTTCATGGAGGGTTTTTTTGGAATATGGTCTGGCATTCAATTGCACACTTACCGAAAGCATTGTCAATTTGTCTTGCAGGTGGTGTGAACAAATTTTCTAATCTTGTTGGAGTCACCCTTGGGGCGAAGGGAAAATTTTTGTCTTGGAGAGCAAGCATGGTTCTCCGAAAATAGTTAATGATGGTGTGACAGTAGCTAAGGAGGTAATTTGTAGATGTGTGCTCTGGTTTTCTTTTTAATGTTGTATTAGTTCCCCCTCTTAAATGTCTTAGATTTGGTAGGCATAATTTGAAAACTCAAAGGTGAAAGGAAACATATTTGTTACCCAGTGGTCTACTTGGCCTATGGACTAGCCACATTAGAGTAATGCATAAATCTTTTCACAACAATAAAGGAAAGGGTTATGGCTGAATCAAATTTTATTGTTATTGACAGTGTAATGAAATGTATCTCAATGCTATGGTTTTGGCCTTTTTATTGGTTGAATTAGAGGACCCAGTTGAAAATATTGGGGCCAAGTTGGTAAGGCAAGCTGCGGCAAAGACAAATGATTTAGCTGGGGATGGAACCACAACATCCGTTGTTCTTGCACATGTTGGAATATTGAAAAATTCCAGAACAATGAATGGAGAATAAATCTCCCTTCCTCTAACACAGAGAAAATAAAAATTTCTTTGACAGGAGACAGAGTTTCAATACTTTGAAAACAAACTTCTATTCCCTTCAACAACTCAAAAAAAAACTATTACACTTCTTCCTCACTGAGAGGGATTACAAAATTATGACTGCTACAAAACGCAGTGCATAAAACCAACTCACTGTCTGTTCAAAACAAAAATACTCTGTCTCTAAAACACTCTGCTGTGTTTTTCACTTTCGCACTGCTGTGCATACACACTTAAAAAGTTACACTCAGTCTTTCACTTTTTACACACTGCTGTGTAATAAAAAATTTACGTACTGTCTATAAAAAAACTACCAAGCTTTTTCGACCTTTTTATTTTTATATGTCGTAACATATAAAACATATTATAATAAACCCTCTTTTTAAAAAAATAAAATTAAAACTAAATTCTATGGCCCACCTTTCATTTTGCATATGATATATATATAACATATGTTTAAACATATGTATATATTAAACTATCAAAACATTAAAGAACCCTTTCCGTCGGACTTCAAAAGTCTGAATAGATTGAATTTCAAACCAAATTCGCGTTCCAAAATGGGATGCTAACGTCTGCCTAATTTTAACTTGAATTCTCAATCCAATGTGCCCTATAAAAAATTCGGGTCTGGTTTTCAGGTTTTCAGATTCCCTTCAATTTCATGCGATCCAATATTAATGCTCCACGTGTCCTCCTTTTGAATTTACAAAACTGTCGGGTAAATTTCTGTTTGTTTAATTTCTGGTTGGTGAATTGCGTTAATGCCGGTTGTTGTGTTTAAATACAATCTTGTACAGAAATATGGCTGCGGCCGTCTACAAAAAAAACTTGCAGGAATTTTAAATGCTGAATTAAATTTCTGGATGGCATGCAAGCAACCTCCAAAAAAAAATGTTGTTGCTGCATCCGTCCTTCTGCTGCAGCAGTTGAAGTTAAAATTCAACAACACAGGGTTTAATAAGTGAGGGTGTAAAGGTAACGTTTTGTCGATGGTACTTGATTAAGATCATCTATTCATTTTTGTAGGGTCTTATGGTGTTTGGTTTTTTAGTTTTGGGTTGGGTTTATTGAGTCTAAGATAGTTTTTGAGTGAAAAAATTGCTATCAGGTATTAAAATTTTTTGGTTCTTTTGTCAAAATTTATGAGCTTGTTAGGAAATACAAAACTGACAATGGTTGTATCTTAAATTTGTGGAAAATAATTTGAAATGAAACCTTTTGTTTAGGTTGTTGCAGCAGGTGCAAACCCCATTCAAATTACTAGGGGCATTGACAAGACAATAAAGGCCCTTGTTTCGGAACTCAAAATTTTGTCAAAGGAGGTAAACGCTTGCCTTTTGAGTAGGCTGGTTTTCTTTTTTGCTGATGGTTTGGTGTATCTAATTGAATTAGTTGCCTAAGGTATTTTTGGTTGCAAACTCCTTTTCATTTTTCATATAGTATTGGCCTTGTGGAATACATTTGATTGTGTGGTCTTGTTAGATCTACAAAATTTGTAGTTGTTTAGTCTTATGGTCGAGGTGCACTTTTATTATGGAAATAGTTGATGCAATATTGTCATTTAATCCTTACTGCAGGGTAGCATGTTGAGAAGTTTCTTGTGAAACATTTGGCATTCAAAATGACACTTGATCCTATACAGCATCATGCACTTGACTTCAAAATTCATATTCAAAGTGTGCCAGACAATTCTTGCAAAATTTCAAATATTTATGTTGTTTTAAACCATTATCTTTTTCATGTATTGGATGTTGAAAATGTGAAAAAGACTTTGGTATGAAACCAACTGGTCAATAATTTCCAGCAAAACAACCACTTCCAAGACATGATTTAGAAGTAGAACATATGTACTTATGAAGCATAGAAAGATATCCTTGATGCATTGTCAATGCTTGGCTAGGGTTATTTTTGGAGAAAATAACTCCTTATTCCTAGAATAGTGATCTTCAATACAAGTAAATGCCAGAGAAGAGAGATCATCGTGTGACGCAACAAACTGAAATTGGACCCCCAAGGAGAGCTGGTGTGTCTACAATCGCTGTGTCAGCATTTTCCCTTGGTGTACCCCGTTCTTTTCCTCCAGCCTGAGTCTTAATTGACTTCTTCTTTCTTCGGGTTTATTTATCAAATTCGTAGAATTTGATAAATAAATACTATCCACAATGGTTGGACTTTAATATATATTCCCGACTTTATATTATCTCCAATCCTTATAACCAATGTTTAACTTTCAACACTTTGTATTTATACTCCACGTTTCTTTTTAAATAAATAACTTGTAATGAACTTTCGGCTCTATATTTCACCACCCAGCCTTACAAAAATCACGCTCCAGACTTATGCTAATTATCCGCCAATCATTTAACTAAACAATTTCATTATACTCCGGCCCCACCTATATATATCAATAACCAATCAAACACTCGTATCGTACCTGGCTATCCTCCGCACACCTTAGTTAACCTCCTGGCAAGTTCAACGTGCGACCACCGTCCGATGGCCCTTCTCCAAATCAACGACTCTTGGCAATTTCGCTCGGCTTCCAACGTCGGGCTTTAACGTGCGATGGCGTGGGTTAAACGGTTGTTTGCCGGGGTCACTTCGCCACGTGTCACATTCCCTATGGAATCGCTCGCGAATAGGAAATACCGCCTACTCCGCAAAAGCGGTGCGATATGGGCAACCAGCTTTTGTGATTCCGCTCGTGGTTTTGGTAGAGGGCTTGACCACGGGTGCATGTCTGGTTCCGCTATCCTTTTGTTTGTTAACTCATTTCCAATCCTCGGGTCAGGTTCCGAAAGCACAACAATTTTGTCTCTTTATTAAGCGGGATTTTTATATTTGAACAGTTTTCACGACCCCGGTTCTCTACACAGACCTCGCCTTCGGGTGGGGTGAGTTCACAGGGTTATCCAACAATTTACGGGAATTCAAAGATAGAAGAATGGAATTATCAATACCCAATCGCCTCACAG